>CANYBF010679337.1:0-30794 GCA_948192965.1 Dalechampia spathulata
AGGAAATTAGGGGGTACAGACGAGGCAGAGGGAATTATTACAGACCGAATAAAATAATTCTACCCTATTATAAATATTCCTTGCATACAAAAATTTCCGGGTATTAAGTAATACCCCTTCCCCTCGAATTGCACAATCCAAAATGCACGATGGATTAATTTGCAAAATAGACAAATAAATTCATTAGTAGCAAATGAATTTTGGATTTAATTGACTAGTCTAATACCATTTAAAAGTACAAACAAAGAGCCAAAATCTAGCAATTATTAGGCAATAATTAAAATAATAAACACGAGCTGGATCATGAAAATTCATTTAAATAAAATAATTTTAAGCAAAATTAGTTTTATTTGATCATAGCAAATTTAATTAGGAGGACTATTATCACACATAATTTTTGGAGATAGCCCTACGACCAATTAAAAACCAATCCTATCAAAAACTGCCTTTATACGAGTAAAAATTGCATTTTATCATAAAAATTAATTTTGAGGCCAAAATTAATCATGTAAAAATTATTTTATGACTCTTCCAGAATACTTAAGTCACTGTGAGACTTAAATACCACTGGATACGTCAAAATATGGCCAAAATATGGCCCAAAATACAGTTTTCTGGAAAATTCACGAGGGATGTGTGCCGCGCATCACGTGATGGGGAGCCTAAACTAACCAATTTTATCAAGGGCAATATGTGGCACACATCCCAAAGAAAACCGGAGAAAAATTAAAATTTTTCAATAGAAACCCTAGATCCGGCCCTGATCTAGGTAGATCGGACCCAAAACCAGGTTTTTGCTCATGGATTTGCATCCAAATCGTGAAAAACAATTTTAAAGTTAAAATTATTTAAAATTCGGCTAGATTTAAGGCAGATCCAAGGCACCTAAGGCATGGAAAAGCCTTGAATGGCCTCGGATTGGCCAGATCGGACGAAAAACAGCATTTTCGGGAAACTTTTGAGGTGATGTACGTAGCACATGACCCCATGTGTGCCACACATAGCCTGTGTGTGGCGCACATAAGGTGATGTGTGCAGCACATCCCTCACAAAATAGTGACAGAATGAAGAAAATTGAAGAAAACGAGAATTTTACCTTATTCCGGCGGCTTTTCTTCCTTGATCTTGCTTGATTCTATGTTTAGGGAGCTTAAACTAACCAATTTTGTCACTAAATTCCAATGGTTTAATTAATTATGGGCCTAATTAATTGTGGAATAATTTTGACAGAGGTTTTGCTTGCCTTTTGGCAATTTTCGGGTTCCATTTTACAGACCCCAAGCTTTATATTTATAGAGCAATTTTTAGGCGTGGTAATTTTGTAATTTTCGCCCAGATTTGAAAATTTTTGATGGCAATGTGTGCCACACATTGCCCTTATGCGTGCGCACATTGCCCTTATGCGTGCGCACATTGCCCTTATGCGTGCGCACATTTCCCTTATGCACGCGCACATTGCCTTTTGACCCTTTACGTGGGGCCCATTGCGGTCATTTTCGGGATGCGTCCCGAAGCCTACAAGTGTTATTTGATGTAAGGAACAACTTTGTAGAAGAAAGTTTTTCCGAATTCGGTCCTGAGAAGGCTCCCGACCAAACATCTTTTTATGAGATTACTATGCAATGTGCGTAGCGCATCGTGCGATGTGCTACACACATTGTGATGCGCTCCACTCAATACGGGCTGAACAGGATGTGAGCAATATATCAACCGAAGTGTAATCAACATTCTGAGAAACTTTTCAGTTATAAATTTTCTCAAATTCGGCCCTGAACACCGAGTTTTGGCTAATGGCCCCAATTTAGGGTTTGAGACCCAGTTTTGGCCCAAAAATGGCATTTGGCGTGCCAGAAGGTTGTTTCTTGCGTAGGTATCAGCGGAAATGTGTTCTATGCATCAAGAACACTTAGATTGATGAATTTGGGCAGTGGGCCCATCTATGCACTATTCATGATGAATAGTACCACCCATGGGCCCTATAGCGCAAAAGGGCCTGGAAAGTGGCAAATAGCATGCTAAGCATTTTGCCTCAAGTGAGGCAATAGATAGGATGTGTTCTGTGCGTATAGAACGCATCAAAGCGAATGATAGTGGGAAGCAGGCCCCACTAATGTTTAGTGGGTCCCACAGCATGGTGAGCCTAGAAATGTGGCATTCGGGATGCCACGGGGCATGCCTTGTGTGAGGCAACAGCGGAATGTATTCTGTAAGTACAAAATACATGAAATAGGCTAATTGGGGACAGCGGGCCCCACCTACATACTATTCATAGTGAATAGTGACCTAGATTCAAAATGCAATATTTTGCATTCTGCGTATCCTACCATGCGTAGGCAGGTGTGGAATGTATTCTGTAAGTACGGAATACACAGAATAGATTAGTAAAAGCTGTGGGCCCTACTAGTGTCCTAGGTGGGCCCCACAATGTAATGGGCCCAAAATGTGGTATTTGCGATGCCAAGCACTGTGCCTTGCGTAAGGCAACTGGAAGAGGTATTCTGTAAGTATAGAATACATAGAATATGCAGTGGTGGGAAGCGGGCCCGTTGATGCCCTCGGTGGGCCCCACAGCGTAGTAGGCCCCGATGGAGGCATTTACAATGCCGAATGTTGTGCCTTGCGTAAGGCAACTGGAAAATGTATTATGTAAGTACAGAATACACAAAACGGGTTATTAGGGGTTGCAGACCCCACTTATGCACTATTCATGATGAATAGTGCATAGGGCAAAAAATGCATTACTTTGCATTATGTATACAGCAAGGGAGGGTGTTCTGTATGCACAGAAAACTCAGAATATATGGTGGGTCCCGCCAGGCGCCATGGTGGGCCCCACCATTTCTAAAATGTTCTATACATCAGAACACACAGAGGAAGACAGAGGGGCCTATCTGTATAATCGGGATCGATACCGGGGACTAAATCCTAGCCGAATCAACAAAGATCCAAAATTATACAATGGTGAAAAGTGAGGGTCAACAATTTCATCTCCAAATCCGTCACAAAATAGAGATAGAATATTTCATCTCCAAATCCACCATTAAATTATATTTTAATAAAATTATATATATTAATTTTTTGAATTGATTAAAAATAATATATATTTCATATTCTTTGAATTGATTGAAAATATTAATTTTTTAACATAAATTAAAAATAATTAGTAATTAAAATCTTTAATAATAAATATAATAAATATAATGTCATAAATCAAAGAGTACTAAATATCATATTATATAAATTAAGTGAAGCAAACTACCAACAAACAAGTAATTTCTTCTCTCCTCAAATTCATCAATTACAAAATAGGAAACTTTAAATCAAGTGAACTAGAACAAAAATAAGAAAGCCAAAATGAAGTCCTAAAAATGAAATCCAAATAAATAAAACCAGATTTGCTACATTTTTTCCTTCTATGTTTAACTGTTTAATCATTAATGAACTACTGCTATATTTTGTCCTCAATGTGGTTATCACTACATCAGCAAAATTAAAGCTTTTCAAACTGGAAGATTTCATCTACTCATCTCCTTCATATTTATCAATTTCTTGCTCTGAATAATTTGTTAATGGTGAACTTTTGTTTTCTGCATTTACATCATAAATTAGTTAAAATAAGAAGAAATAAAAAAAGGAAAAGAATTCATGAATAAGAAGTTAAAGAAATACAAGAATAAAAGAACATAACCATAACCCACTTACTATTTAGTTGTAAGTATAATGATTTAAGAACTTGTAAGAAGATAAAAGAGGCTTTGGAAAGAAAGAATAAAGAAAAAAACAAAGAAGAGTGCACTGATCAAGTCTAAGTCCAAGACGTTGCTACACGTTAGTTTTATAAGTATTATTTGATCTATTTAATATCAATTGAATATAATATGTATATATATATATATTAGTTGAATATAATATGTATATATATATTAGTTGAATATAATATGTATATATATATATATATGTACATACCATGTCTACTAGAGATAACATGTCATGGGGGTTTGGGTTTCCATTGAGCTTGAAGTATTTAGCTCCTATAAGCTTGCTTTAGGAACCCAAATATCACAATGAGAAATAATACAAGAGTTAAAGTATGAAACTTCTCTTTATCTTAGTGACAATTGATTAGTAAAATAAATAACAAACAAGTGACAGTAAATGCCTTCTACTAAATCCCGATAAAAGAAAGGAGAAGAATTTACTTATTGCATCATGAGAAATTTGTGAAGCAAGTACAACTGCCTTTCCATTTCTTCAATGGAGGACCAAAGTCATTGTTCTCAAAGCTCTCAAACTACAGAGTAATCCTTATCAAACCAATAGGTTTTTATAAAATAGTATCAAAACCAATAATAACAGAAGATCATAGCAGAGCAAGATTATAACATATACATGTATCAAGTAAACCAACAATTATGTCTCTCTTAATCTTCAACCCTTTGCTGTTTTAGGAAATCTGATAAAATCCTAAGATTTAGCAGTATGGAGCTTACGATAGCTATTTGGAATACAGAAAGAACTTTGTCATGGTCAGCAACAGCATACCAACGACAGTCTCATGAACTTTCAATATAAAAACTAGAAATCTATAAAAATGAAGTAATTAAAACTATGTGATTAATTCACATACTTGATAACTCTTCGGCTTCAACTTGTGATAGCTTTGCTGTAAATGGATTAAAGCTCTTGGTATAACTATAGGTGATCAACTCCTTAGTATCATCATCATCATTGCTTCACATGAAACAAGTAAGTCAAATAATATACATACATACATACATACATACATACATACATACATACATACATATGTAGATATATATTACAAACAAAGAAAAAATTTTAGAAGTTTTAGTTAAGTGAGCTTTCTTTCTCTTGAAGGATAATAGAGCATCATGTTGAAATATAAACTTGTTTTAAAACAAAAATGAAACCCAAGTTTAATCCAAAGAATCTTCTAATGGTAGGTGAGGTTGTTGAAAATGGTGTTAAAAATATATGGTTTTTATAATGTGTGTTAAGTGAATGTTAGGTGTGTTTGTATGGTGTGTATTGATCTTGGGTTAGTATAAATACCCCCTTCCATTATGAGTTATAGTATCATAAAATCAGAAAGAAAATAAACAGCAAAGCTTCTCTTGAGTGTTCAATGTTATTGTAAGAATTTGTAGTGAAAGAGTGATAATTTTATTGTAATAAGAATTTTATAATTCTTCTTACAAATTTGTTTTAGTATTAATAAAGTGGTATGAGAGGCATATATAGTCATATAATATATCAAATCGAATCTCTCGATGAGATGAATCCAATGCATTTGGAATCAGCCCAGTCAGAATTTAGATGAGCCACCAATTGTCATTAGAAGTTTGCTACTCACTGACCAAGCTACTAAGCTGTTGACCAAGTTACTAGAGTTGTTGACTATGGACTATTGACTTTGACCATTGATAGTTGACTTTGACCATTGACCAAAACCTGAAAATTTTGACCATAGCTCTCTTGAAGTTTTTTTTATTTGACATTCCGGATTCTCATTTTATTTGAAGATATGGTTGGTGGAGTAGTTTCTTTTCAAGTTCCAATACTCAATAATGATAATTATGATAATTGGAGTATCAAGATGAAGGTTCTTTTGGGTGCTTATGATGTCTTGGATATTATGAAGAAAGGCTACACTGAACCATAAAATGAAGCATCATAATCCCAATTCGAGAAGGATAATTTAAAAGATTTAAGAAAGAAAGACAAGAATGCTCTCTTTCTAATCTATTAAGCCTCAAATGATGATGCCTTTGAGAGAATTTCTGATACAAAATCTACCAAACAAGCATGGGAGAAGCTTTAAACATCCTATAAAAAGAGAGGAGAAAGTGAAAATGGTGTGTCTTTAAACTTTAAGAGGTGAGTTTGAATCCTTGCACATGAAAGGAGGAGTCTGTTATTGATTACTTCTCCTGAGATTTGGCTATTTCAAATCAATTGAAAACAAATGGTGAAAAGTTAGAAGATTTAAGAATCATGGAAAAGAAACTCTGCTCACTAGACCAAAAGTTTGAGTATATTATTGTGATAATAGAAGAGACTAAAGACTTAGAGGAAATGAAGATTGAGCAACTTTTAGGTTCATTACAAGCCTATGAACAAAAACATAAGAAGAAACATGGGATCACCAAACATATCCTCAAAATCCAACTCAAAGAGAAGAAAAATGAAAGCCAAGTCAATCAACGTGGTCGAGTTAGAGGAAGAGCTCCAGGATGAGGAAGAAATTGTGGTTATGGATGAGGTTGTGATCGGTTGTCGCTTCCGTCAAATTAATTCCTTATAAGGCACACATTGGAATTATAATTTTGTAGCAGTGGAAGTAAGGGTCAAATCCCACAGAGACGGCTTCAACTCACTTAATTCTTTATGTTTAAAAATAAACAAGGGGAATCAGAAAGTAATTGAGATAAATGAAGAAACAAATAAAAGCAAATAAAATAAATTTGAGAAAATCAATAAAAAGTAATTCTCCCAACCGAAAGCATTAAGTATTCATTAGTTGAATATGATCACGGATTGAATAATAGTCCAAAGATAAAAATGGCATTAAGCCGGTTATATTTGTAAGACGCCATGAAGCAAGCTCTATGAAATGCCTCTAATCCCAGGATAGATAAGGTGGAAATAGATTCTCACTAAGTCATCCCGAAATTGCATTAAGAATTAGGAAGACCCGACTCTAGTTAACAGTTGCAACCCAGCATCCCTCTTGTTCAAACTAGATCCTCTAACACATAGAAGTACTACCGCATGTCACAACAAGGATAGCATCCTGCTTTACCACTCCAGCAAGTCGAGTGACTTTTCTATATCAAACAACCCGCTTAGCAATATGCTAGAACTTAGAAACATGCAACAGGCCTTATTTACATGCACTAGGAACAATAATGGTTCTATGCGATTCAGAATTAGAGATAATAGTGTTTTACAAATGGAATTAAGATCACTTAGATCTCACATAATCATTTAATGAATGACTTGAATTACTTCCAATTAGGAAGAATATCGCCTAGCCTAGCATCATGGGAGAAATAAAAAAAATAAAAATAAAAGAAAATAAAACTCAAATTAAAATAAAAAGGAATGAATAATAAAATCGAACTAAAAGTTATGAACTAAAACTAACTGACCCCTCTTCCTCCATACATCCATTCTACTTATAGAAGGAAGGGAAAATAAATAAAATAAACATAAATATTAATCCTAATCTTTAGATAAAAGAGTTTGCATTGTTCCCAATCACTTTTTCATCCAGATTAAAGAGATTAAGTGTAAGTAAAACTCGTCCTCGTCCAATCTCTAAAACTGTCCAGATGTTGTCATTTTGGTGTCCCTTATGTCCGCAAGCCTTATCGGCTTCCAGCTCGTAGGTGTTTGAGTTTAACTTAACTTCTTCTTCCCAAAAAGAAATTCTGACAAGTCATTTTGCTCCATCTTATGCCCGTAAGCGGTGTCCTGAAACTCTAAAATCCAAATAAGCTTTAAAACTTTCCATTTAAGCACGTTTTCCCAAAACTCACCATTTTGACCTGTAAAATACAAAATGTACACAAGTCAACTATTCTAACAAATAAATAATGCTAAAATGGGTGCTTTGTGGGCATAAAACATGACATTTTAAGGCTCGATCAGGTTGGAATTGCAAAAACCATTCCAACAACTATGAAAGAGGAGAAAGTTCTATAAGAGGTCGTGGAAGGGGACATCTTAATTTGAGGTAGGACAAATCTTAAATTCAATATTATAGTTGTCATAAGTATGGCCATTGCACTTTAGAATGTAGAGGTTCAAATAATAAAATTAAAGAAAGGTATAATTACATAAAAGAGAAGATTGAAGAAAAGGTAACTCTTTTTCTAGCAACAAAGGAAAATGGTGATGGATTGAAGAATTCTTGGTACCTTGACACTAGCGCAAGCAATCACATGTATGGAAAGAAAGGCATGTTTATGGAACTCGATGAATCTATAAATGGCAATGTCTCATTTGAAGATGATTCCAAAGTTGCAATAAAATGGAAAGGTAACATTCTTATCCGTTTAAAAGATAGGAGACATCAGTTTATTTCAAATGTGTACTTCATGCCTAATATGAGGAGTAATATATTAAGTCTTAGGTAACTATTGGGGAAATGCTATGATATTCACATGAGATGATTCCAAAGTTGTAGTAAAAGGGAAAGGTAGCACTCTTATCCATTTAAAAGATGGGAGACATTAGTTCATTTGAAACGTGTACTTCATCCCTAATATGAGGAGTAATATATTAAGTCTTGGGTAACTGTTGAAGAAAGGTTATGATATTCACATGAAAGATGGTAATCTTTCTATCAAGGATGATAAGAATAATCTGATCACTAAAGTATAAATGATAAAGAATAGAATATTTGTGATCAACATATAAAATGATGTTGTAAAATGCTTGAAAGCTTGGTACAAGGATGCATCGTGGCTATGGCATCTTTGATTTGGGCATCTTAATTTTGGAGGATTGGAACTTCTATCCAAGAAGAACATAGTGAGAGGACTACCAAGCATAAATCAACCCAAACAACTTTGTGAATGGTGCTTACTTAGGAAGCAATTCAAAAAAAGCTTTCCAAAGCTATCAGATTTAAGAGCCAAAAAGATATTAGAACTTATACATGTTGATGTTTATGGATCAATCAATCTAAGCTCTTTTGGTAAAAGTAACTATTTCCTTCTCTCTATTGATGATTTTTTAAGAAAAACCTTGGTATATTTTTTAAAGCATAACTCAAAGGTTTTTGAAGTATTCAAGAAATTTAAAGCTACAGTGGAGCATGAAAGTAGCTAAAGATTAAAGCATTGAGGTCTAATAAAGGAGAATTCACTTCTAAGGAATTTCAAGAATTTTGTGAAGTAAATGGAATTCAAAGACCATTGATAGTCCCAAGATCCCCCTAATAAAATGGAGTTGCAGAAAGAAAAAATGGAACTCTCCTTGATATGGTTCAAAGTATGCTTAAAAGCAACCATTTGCCAAAAGAGTTTTAAGTTAAAGCAATAGGTACAAGAGTCTATCTGTTAAAATGATCTCCAATAAAAGGTGTATAGGGAAATGCACCACAAGAAGCATGGATGGAAGAAAGCCAGGTATATCACACGTAACAGTCTTTGGAGGCATAGCTCATGTTCATATACTAAATGAAAGAAGAACCAAGCTTGATGATAAAAGTGAAAGATTCATCTTTATCAGCTATGATGTGAGTTCAAAAGGCTATAAGCTATACAATCTAAATAATAGGAAGGTTGTAATCAGCCGAGATGTCATATTTAATGAAGAAGGTGAATGGGAATTCAACTCTAAAAATGGCTTCAATTTCTTTCAACTTGATGAAAATGAGCAGGTAACAGTAGAGCAATAAAAAGAACCTCAATAAGAGCTTGCTATACCACCTACTTCTCCAACTATCAATTGTCCATGAAAATAAGTCATCTTCATCATCCTTAAATGATAGTCTAGAAGAAAGAGTTATGCAACGTATAAGAAGCCTTCAAGATCCCTACGAAGCAACTAAACAGGTAGATAATCTTACACTTTTTTGCCTATTCATAATGGAATCAAAGTAACAATAGTATCTGGAGAGAGTTAGAAGATAAATTAATTTTGATAGGAGAGTATGTTGATTTAGTGGGTCAGGCTAGAGGTCTAGGGCTATGATGGTAAGGTAAGATTAAGTTAAAAATAATCCATATCAATAAGAATAATATCCATGCATGTATAAGAAAATATAGTGCAATATGGATATCCTTCATCTATGGAGACCCAAAAAAGGAGAATTAAAAAGCAATGTGGGATATGATATAGTAAAAACATCCAAACTTGGATCAGCAGTGGTTATGCATTGGAGATTTCAATGTGATTAGAAATCAAGTAAAGAAGCAAGGGGAAACAAGCCCAATAAAAAATAAATTGAGCAATTTGAAGCTTTTATCAATAAAAATGGCCTAATGGAGATGAAGTATAAAGGAAGCTAATTTGCTTGGGGGAATAACCAAAAGGGGGAGTATAATATGAAAGAGTGGTTGGATAAAGCTATAGTGAACTGTAAATAGAGAGAGAGCTACCCAAAGGCCTTTATTAATTATAAAAGATTAATAAGATCATATCATAAACCTTTAATTTTATGATTTTATATTGACATTAAGAGATCTAAAAGGTGTTTTAAGTTTGAATAGGCATGAAAGATGAATGATAGCTGTAAAAACATTATGAAGAACAACTAAAGAGGATTTGAAGAAAAATGGTGATCGAACGTAATATGTCCATGTTTTTGGCATTTTAATTGGTCTATTTTAAGAGCTAAACCTTCTAGAATAGTTAAATTTTTCATATTTTTATATTTTTTAGGATTTTAAAATGAAAAGTAAAAAAGGAAGGTAAATAACTTATTTTGGCATGTTTTATTAATAATTTAAATATCAGAAGCTTATGACTTATGATTGTGGGCACAAAGGGAGTAAATCTCGTAGGAATGGAGTCTAATGAGATTGCAAGTTTGAATTTTTCATTTTTGAATAGGGATTAGATTAGATATGAGATTAGAAGATAGAAATATTATCTTAATAAATTGTTTAGTTATTTAATTATTTATTTTTCATTCCTATAAATGGGATGTTTGTTCCCATTATTGATCATCTCTTGTCAATCAATTTAGTTTTCATTAATAAAATTATTTCTTTTATTTATTTTATGTTGTAGCTAATGATGCAAGGCTAGACTATTTTTATTCTCAATTGAAAGCAACATAAGAATTCATTATTTAAGCATGTAAGATCTAAGTGAACCTAATTTCTTTGACTTTCACTATTTGCTTTAATCTTGTAAATCATAGAACTATTACCATTTTTAGAAGTGTGTAAAAAGAGCTTGTTGCATATGTTCGATAATGGTATATTGCTATACGAGTTGCTAGATTTGGAATTATCTTTCTAACTTATTGTTTATGGTAACTTAAGGAGTTATTACTTGCAATAAGGGTTTTAACCTTCCTTATGGATTATCACAATCAGACTTGAACAATACAAATGTTTTGGTTATTAGCTTGAGTTAGGTTCCTCTGTTTCTTTCTATGATTGTTGATAGACTTATGAGAAGCTTTCTCCACTGTGTCTATTCAATGACTAGAAGTGATTATAGAACTGCTTCCTGGTTACTTTAATAATATAGAGGAATTAATTATGAGAAGTTACTTCCATAGCTATAACTAGCTTAATGAATAGTTTAGAATAATTAATGAATTGATGACCATGCATAAACATGAATGATTACTTCCTTTTGGCTGAGACTTTCTATTAGAATATTTTCTAAAATCATTTTTTAATCCTCTTTTATTTCTTGATAATTTATTTTTTATGAATCATTAATTGCAAGGAATCAAAGGATTATCCATTCTTTGTGGAATCAGCCCTTCTTCTAAGTATTGGAAAAATCTATAATTTTTCCTCTCAGGAAGTAGGAATATAATTTGATCATTTTGATACTAATCAAATTTTGACACCATTACCAAGGAATAGTTCTAAAATAATCTTTCAATTCTTTTACGTATTACTTGATTTTTTCTGTTGTAGGAAATTTGATTTTTTTAAAAAAAGAGAAATCAAAAAGAAATTCAAAGTTGAAAGAGTTGATATCATGGTTGTTAATGAATAAACACTATAAGAATTGGTTGTTGCACCTATTGATTTAACTCATCTTTGCATTCCATATGAAGAATTGACAGTGCCTTTGCAATTAAAATATGGATTAATTTAGCTACTACTAACATTTCATGGTTTTGAAAATGAAGATCCTTTTAAGCATCTGAAAGAATTTTTTATTATTTGTAATGGAATGAAACCCTATGATATTAGCATTGAACAAATCAAACTAAGAACATTTCCATTTTCTCTTTCAGATGCAACCAAGGATTGGTTTTATTACTTACCATTAGGAATGATAAACTTGTAGGAGCAAATGGTTAAGGAATTTCTTGATAGATTTTTCCTACAAAATGTACAACCCAAATCCAGAGAGATATTTATGCAATAAGGTAGAAGGACATGGAAATAATACATGATTATTGGGAAATATTTAAAAGGTTATATGCATCGTATCCATAACATGAAATTACCAAATAGAATTTAATTCAATTACAAAGGTCTACTACTAATTGAAAGAACAATGATGGATGTTACGAATGGAGGAGCTATTATTAATAAGTTAACATAAGCTGCATGAAATTTGATAATGATAATGGTAGTAAATTCATAATTCTTCATATCATTGCAATAACCTTTGAGAAAGGTTCAATAGGTTAATATATCTTCATTACAATAGAAAATTCAACCTATTAGAGCATGTGAGGTATGTATTTGAATTGATCATCCAACTGATATGTGTTTGAATTTACAAGAAGAACATGTAGAATAAGTAAATGTGATATGGATATTATTTGGTTTACCAGAACAAAGATATGATATATATTTGAACACTTACAATTCAAGGTGGCAAAATTATTATGGAACAAGAAGGCTAATTTTATAAAATTAAACAAGTTATAGAGACATGAGGAGGAATTTTGATGTTAAAGATCAATGGTACAATGGTTAAAGGTTTGTAGATAAGTATACAAAGTTCTTCCATTTAACTACTATCCAAAAGAGAGCAAGGAATCAAATTCTAAAGCTAAAATATATTGAAGAAAACATCACAAGCTAGAGGCAGGTTTTAAGAAGTTTTAATAGGGTGGTATTAAAGGAGATGAACAAAATGTTGGAATCAAATTTATATCTAGAGAAGTTAAAGGATGCAATGTTTAGCCATGGTACTTTAAAAGCACTTGGTCTGGATGGGTTTAATGAATCTTTCTACCAAACTTACTGGGATAGCACCAAAGGGAATATTTTCAACATAGTCAATAAGTTCTATTAAATGGGGAAACTAGACAGCAAGATAAACCAATCGTATATCACTTTAATCCGTAAATGCTTAAACCTAGAAGTTGTAAACCAATATCGACCAATCAATCTATGCAATTTCCTCTACAAGGTAATTTCTAAAACTCTTACCAATCGAATGGCACTTTATTTAGATGATCTTATAGTCTTAACCCAATATAGATTTGTACTTAATCAACTCATACATGATAATATTATAATTGCTCATGAAGCTTTCCACTCATTGAATTTAAGATCCTGTAAGAAAGAAGGAATGATGATAATAAAGTTAGACATAAAGAAAGCATATGATAAGGTTAGTTGGAAGTTCATTAGAAGAATTATAGAGAAGATGGGGCTTGGAAGTCTATGGATTTCAAGGGTAATGAAGTGTATATCATTAGTGTCATTTTCTGTTCTACTGAATGGACAACCTACAGGGTGGTTCAAACCATCAAGGGGTATCAAGTAAGGAGAGTCACTGTCCCTATATTTTACCTATTTATTGCTAATGTCCTTTTGAGAATGATAGAGGAAGCAATTAGGGAAGGAAGAATTAAAGGATTCAAACTTACATGAAGAAGCCTAGTGATTTCAAATCTCTTATTTGCTTACAACATTATTTTGTTTGGAAAAGCTACAATAAAGGAAGCTAGATGGTTAAAGGTAATTGTTAGGAGATGTAATAATGTTACATGGATAAAGGTTAACTTTTCCAAATCAAGTGTTCATTTCAGTAGGAATATGAGTGAAGATAATCATAGATGTAGAAAGCAGGCTCTAGAAATGAATGACTATAGGAGATAAATATCTAGAAATTCCAACATCATGGGGAAGAGCAAAGAAGGAAGCATTAGGATATATTAAAGAAAAGTTGATTAAGAAATTTCAAGGATGGAAAAAGAACTTTCTGTCATAGGTAGACAAACAAATGTTGATAAAAGCAGTTGTCCAAGTTATTCCGATATATGTAATGGCTTGCTTCTGACTCCCAAAAGGGTTTTACAAGAAGATCAATGCCATAACTATAAAATTTTGGTGGGTAAGAATGATGGAGGTAGAGGAATTTAGTAGGAGAAATAAGAATCTCTATTTAGAAGTAAAGCTTATGGGGGATGTGATATTAAGGAAATGGAACTTTTTAACCAAGCTATGTTAGCCAAGTAAGTATGGAGAGCTATTAATAAGCCAAATGCATTGTGGGTTAAAATCTTAAAAAGGAAATACTTCCCAAAAGGAAATATGTTATCTAAATGGAGAAATGGTGGATGTTCATGAATTTGGGTGAGTTTAAATCATAGGGGAAAATTAATTAAAAAGGGTATGAGGTGGAATATAAGAGGAGGAAACAATTCAATGATGTAGAAGGACCCTTTAGTCTCAAATGCTGCAAGATTTAGAATATCTCCAACATGCGATATACCAAGTGATATTACTTGTGTAGCGCATCTGATACATGATAATCCAAGGAGGTAGAATATGGAGCTGATCAAACAGATCATATCAAGGGTGGATGCTGAAGCTGTCAAAATGATATTGATACGAAGAAGCATTGGTGCTGATAAAATTATATGAAAGGTGATTATTTGGTCAAATTTGGATATAAATGGTTAGTAGAAGAAAAAGAAAATAGTAAAAAGAATGATAAGTAAACCTCATTTTGAGGAAAATCTAAAGATTAAGGATGGCCTATGAAAGATGTGTGTTATCCCAAGAGTAAAATTTTCCATTTGGAAACTTTTGAGGAATAACATGCTAATACAAGAGAATCTTTATTGTAAAAGAATGGCTAGTTCTCCTATATGCCCAGTATATGAAGAAGAGAAAGAAATAGTGGAGCATATGCTCTTTTATTTTTTGCTAGAAAGCAATGCAAGTATGGAAAGTAAACTCCTTGGGATATACTCCAACAAAAATTGGTTTTGGGTCTTTCAAGGGCTAGTGGCATAAAATTGCAATGGAATTCAGTAAACTCCACAAAGGTAAAGTGGTGCATCAAATCATGCATACATGTTAGTGGATTTGGAAAATGTGTAATGATAAATTATTCAGTGGTACATATGGTGGTATTTAAGGTTGAATGGGAGAGTAATGAAGAAGTCATGATAAATGAAAGCAACCAACAAAGTGAGGTGCAATGTTTTGAAAGAGCAAATGCTAACAAATGGAAGGTGCCAAAGGAAAGTTTTATTAAGATCAATTCTGATGCCAGCTTAAATGATAGTAGACATGAAATGGGGATAACTATAATTGCTTATGATAAGGAAGGGAATTTCATTAAGGGAAAAGTAGGTATGATGGATACAAAGTTAGTCCTAGTGGGTGAAGCTCTTGCATTGAAGGAAGCTATACTTCTTACAAGAGAAATAAGCTTGGTTAAAGTTATTTTTAAGTTAAATGCACATATTGTTACTAAGGAAATATCCAATAATAATTCACCTTGGGAGATTGAAGCAATTTTGTTGGAGATTAAAAGCTTACTTGAACACTTTGAGGTAGCAGAGATTTATTATGTAAGGAGATTTGCAAACCATGTAATTGACTTACATAGCTAAGACTTGTTGTAATAGGAAGTTGCTAGTTAATTTACAATCCAACCCTCCTCTTGAGATGAGGAATCTTATGTACTATGATGTTGTTAGTGAAAGGTGTACTTAATGGAATTATTGTTTCCGATTGATAAAAAAAAACTTTCAACCCTTTCTCATCTCAAACACTAATTTAGACTCATTTTTATTACAATTTGTAATGTTTACTTACCGCCCACCATTCTTAATTTCACCCATCAATTTAATATCAATATCATGTTAAACAAATACTCTAAATTATATTTAATTCAAATTATTTTCAAACAATATCATAAAAATTAAATTAAATTATTATTGATATATTAATTTAATTTAAATAAAATTTATATATTGAACCATCACATATCAAATCTGATCATTATTTTACCTAAAAAAATAAATTAGGTTGTTTTGATTTTACTTTTATGAATTATGTGAATAAATTATGTCAACTATTTGAATTCTAATATTTGATATAGATTAAAATTTTAAAATTATATTTAAATTAATTCTAAACTTATTATATTTATGAATGAATAATCGTAACTATAAGGTAACAGTGTTCTATTTAAGGACGCTGGCAATTAGGTTTGGAATATAATTCTAATTCTAATTACATAATGCATTGCCATTTTTCCTCAATTTCAATTCATTTTCTTTTCCAGAAAAAAATTCCCTTTCTTTCTTTTACATTCCACTCTAAATAACTTAGTAAAAAATGTTTTAAAAAATGTATTTTAATTGAAAAACAAAACATATGATAATTTATGATTAGAAAAAGAGTTACAAGTGGAGGAAACTTGAATTTCACATTTTGTCATTAACCAACATCTTTCATAAATTCCATTTTAAGCAAATATAATTTCATCCACATGAATAATTGGTTGATCGATTACTTTGATGTATATATTTCTTTTAATTTATTCTATAATATCTTTGATGATATCTTTTTGAAAGCTATATATTTAACTTATGGGGTAAGTGCAAATTGAATGATACTCATTACTTTTCTTCAAAGATTCTTTCACTCATTATCGTTCATAGACTCTCGCTTTACCTTATCTAAAGTTCAATCAAAATCTTGTTGAATTAATAGTCTTGAATAGTATTCTACCATAGAATAACATTACCATTTCTATCAAATAAAGGGGTTGAATACTTTAATGTACCTTTTATGGTGTGTTTCTTTAAAAAAAAAAGAACTATAGTTAAAAGCTCAACCTTTGATACCACTAGTTAGGTACAACAAATAAAATCTTTAAGGAAAAAAATACAATTGCAAAGAAGACACAATAATTTCAAGTGATTGATTTCTAAAACAAATTACGTCAACAATTCCAATAAGATACTTCATTATAACTCAAGATAAGATACTTCATTATAACTTAAGATAGTTACAAGATATAATTTTTGCATAGAGAACTTTTTCCAACTTAAAACACTTGCATAAATTTGGAGCTCCTTATTTGCTCTACAAATTGTTACCCTCAAACTTAAAAAATCCATATTTTTCTATGCTTTTTGTACTTATGTTGCTTATTCTCTACAAATGGAATAAGAATGGCTTTTATTCTTTAAAGATTTTATTTTAAAAATAAAAAATTTGATTTGATTCTATCTTTTTCTTAATGGACTTGGAGTATGGGCCTTTGTTATGAAGGAGATCAATGAATTTTACATATTTAAGGAACTTGCTTTTGTTTATCTTCTTCGCATGAAGTACCCCCGTTAATATACCTTTTAAAAAGGTATCAAATACCTATTTAAAATGTATCTATACCGATGAGATTATTGAAGATAATTTACTCCAGTCCTAGGATGTATGATCAACTTCTTTGTTTTCTTTCAAGAGATGGAAAAATAGGATTCAAGAAATCAAAGATGTGTATTTTAAGAAATAATAGATTTTAACAAAAGAGATTTGAGGAAGAAAGGAAGATAAAAATGACCTTAGATATCATATATGAGATTTTAATATAAAAAGATAGGGAGACAATAACTATTAGCAAAAGGGAATGAATAACTTCCATTTATTTTTTGTAAAAATATAAAAAAACCTAAAATTGGAATACCTAAAATAAGAATGCAAATACCATTTGAAATATTGGTAGTTTTTTAGAAAAAACCCTTTAAAATGGTAAATGATTTTGTATTTTAATGACGTTTAAAATGCTGCATGAAAATTAGCACCATAGTGAAAAGGCTTAAATTTCTAGCATAATGAGCCATGAAATCCAACAATAGAAGCAATTAAAGAATAATCAACAACTCTATGACATATATTGGATAAGACCAAATTCCTAAATATGTAATTCAATAATATAATTATTTGGCATAATTTCAAATGCAATACAATTTTTCGGCTATATAATTGAGTTGATCTTACCAAGGTCATTGTTGGATGATTTTTGTCTCATTGTCTCATTGATTAAGTAACCAGGGTAGATCGTACTAATCTACTTTGTCATATACGCAATGAGCTCTTACCAACATTTTTCAAAAACACTTTCAGAAAAATCCTTAACTTCATAATGTCAACAAATGTCTCTTAAAATGACCAGTTAAACAAATTCTAAGTATAAAATCTTAGTCACCTTGAAATAAAAGCCATACATTTTGTAGTGATGAAGAATGCTAAACCTTAAAGTTTGCATCAGCCCCTTTATTATTATTTTTTTGAGGTTTGAGATGGTATTCACAAATACTTTATTTTTAATATTTTTCAAATTTAAAATCTATATATTTTATACTTTACTTTTGTTCTTTCTTTTTTGCTTCTCTTCCCAAAGTATGTCAATGATAACTAAAAGATGTTCAATCATATGCCTATACAACAATTATTGGATCATAAGGAGTTGGTTCATAATATGTAATTAATGTGTTAATATGGTAGCTCTCGTTGTTTAACTTTTTCAAGGCCATATGATGGAATCTAAAATTCTAAAAGTTTTGAATATTGTATCATTTAATATTATAAATTATATTAACTTTATGTGATTTATGTTCCATCAATCCAAATGATGACGAGTTACTACTTGACACTGAGAAATTGGCTATATTTAACAATCTCTATTTTTTTTCCTGGAAATTTTAGGATTAATTAGAATTATAGAAGATTTATTTTGTGTTCACTTTAGAAGATTTTTATGAGTGAATTTTTATTTTATTTCAACAATCTTTATATTTAATTATAATCTTATTTATATTAGCTTTTTTTAAAATTTTCTGTATTGTAATAATTTTTTCAACAATAAAAATGGACCCATATTTTCAATTTTTTTATGTATTTCAAGTCTAATAAATATGATAATATTTGATATTACAAACCTTGTTAAGTTTTTAGGGTTGTTTAAGGGAAAAAATGTAATTGAATGGTGAAGATTACCTTTATAGAATTTGATTGTTGTATTTTTCTTTTCTCACACACTTGTATGTATAACCACATAGTTGTTGTATTTTGTAGAGTAACAAATACATATATAAGCTGGTATCAGAATGTACTCTTGTAATAGCTACTTAGTCTTTTTTTATTTTCTCAGGCGATGTTTTAATGTTGCAAAGTTCCGATAGACTAGGATTGCAGTTTGTTAGTACTATTTTGGATGGATTGATTTACTTATCATGGAGCAGGGCAATGTTAATAGCCTTGTATGCTAAAAATAAGCTGGTTCTCATTGACAGTAGGTTTTTGAGACCAGATCTAGCTTCTGCAGAGTATCAAACATGGCATAAGATCGATAATATGGTAATTTCATGGTTACTTAATTCAATGATAAAAAAAATAGCAAGTTCTTCGTTGTACGCACCTTCAATAAAGGAACTTTGGGGTGAACTTAAAAGAGGTACGGGGAGAGCAATGAGCCTCTTCTTTATCAGCTCAAAAGAGAAATCAATGCTATTACATAGTCAAGTACGATAATTATAGCATATTTCAGCAGACTCAAATGTTTATAGGATGAGATGAGCAACTTAAGACCCCTCCCGATTTGCACATGTAAAGCAGCAGTACAATATGTTGAAATAAATAATGTAGATAAATTAATTCAATTCCTAATGGGGTTGAATGATAACTATGATCACGTAAGAAATTAGATTTTAATCATGGATCCTTTGCCTACCATCAACAAGGCATGCTCATTGGTCTTGAGTATTGAAAAGTATAAGGAAGTTCGAGTCACTACTACAAATGATTATATAACAACTTATTATATGAATGCTAAAAGTGTTTCAACCAAGCAAGATAAAAGTAATTGGTACTGTAATCATTGCAAATTAACTAGTCATATAAGAGATACATGTTTCCAGATAAAAGGATATCCCAAGTGGTTTAAAGGCAAGAGGAATACAAAAGGAAAAGAGAAAGTTAATTTTACTACCTATGAGACACCATTAGAGGCCACAATGCAATTATGGAATCCAAAGCTTGTAATTATTATACAAAAAGAGATCAATAAAATCCTAAGTTACTTTAATTCTTTGATTAATGAATCTATAGGATGTGTAGGTATGTTAAGTATGAATTCCACGTATTACTTATTAAATTTAGCATATAATGTAGGTATTTGGGTTATTGACATAGATGCTACTTCTTACATGTACCATGATTTCAATTTGTTTCATGAAATCCTTTTGCTTAAACACCCAATATCAATTACTTTGCTTGATGGAACTATTCAACATGCCAAACATAAATGAAAAATTATTCTAACTCCCAACCTAATCCTACATGATACTTTCTGTATGCCAAAATTCACATGTAATGTTGTTTTAGCTGAAAAATTAACAAAGACCATAAACACCCATGTTTCTTTCTTTTCTACCTATTATACTGTGTAGGATTTGAAAATACATCGAATTTTGCTAAAAAGGAAGGTATAAAGGGTTCTATATATCCTAACACATCAAAAAGAGGAAGTTCATGCTAATCATGAAAAACCTGATGTAGAGTTATGGCATAGACATCTTGGTCACATCTAAAAATAAACTGCTTCACATGTCTACCCTTTCATTTACTACTAGTATGGAATTACATGTTTGTGATGTTCATCCTTTAACTAAGAAGTAACATTTATCTTTTCTTAAGAGTGTAATTTCCATTAAGGATGTGTTTGAGCAAATACACATTGATCTTTGGGGACCATACTTAGTTAAATCCAGATACACATTGATCTTTGGGGACCATACTTAGTTAGATCCATTACATGAGCTTCTTATATGCTTTATTTTAATGGATGATTGTTCTAGATACACTTAGACTTTCATGCTTAAAGATAAAATGAACATTCATACCTTATCATAACATTTGTTTCCATATGTCCAAAACAAACAAGATTGTTAAAATTACTCAATCTGATAATGGTACTAAATTTATCAATAAATTTTACTAAACACTTTTTCAAGAGAGATTAATCATTCACCAAAAAGCTTGTGCTTATATAGCCTACAACAAAATGGACTAGTAGAGAGGAAACATAAACACTTACTGTAAATTGGAAGGGCTTTAATGTTTCAATCCCATTTACCAAAACATTTTTAGAGTGAATCCCTTCTTGTAGTTACCCATATATCAAACCTTCTTCCTAGCAAAGTCATTCAATGGCAAACACCATACAAAATAATGTCAAAATAGAAGCCAAAATTTTCAAATATTGAAACTTTCAGATGTCTTTGTTTCACCATAAATATTTATCCTTTCAATGATAAAAATTTGATGTTAGAGGTCAAAATTATGTGGTTTTAAGGTATGTTGATGGCATGAAAACATACAAGGTGTATAACATGTTACGATGCAAGATAATCATATCTAAGGATATCATATTCTATGTACATGTATTTCCTTATCAAGTAGAAAAAACACAATAATCATCTCTTCCTATCTTACCCTTACCTATTTTTGACCATTGTTTACCAAACACATATAAAGAATATAATGATATACCAAAATTCATACTTGAAGTTGAGACAGTAAGATTAAAAGTACAACTTAACCCTTGGTATGGTACCTGCATTAAGACAAGACCCCTTTAGTTGGAGGATTTTACTGCACATACCACACTTATTTTCTATTTATTTCACTTGAACACAATAAGGTATATGTTAGAACTGCTGTACTTGTATCAAACAAGAAAGTACTTACAATGTATATTGAAGCTAAAGAGGACAATAGGTAGGTTTAGACCATGGAAAATGAATTACAAGCTTTGAAACTAAATAATACATGGTAGTTAACAAATTTTCCTATTGGAAAAAGGATAATTAATACTAAATAGGTTTACCATATTAAATATCAAGCAGATGGAACTATAGAGAAATACAAGGCATACTTGGTGGCAAAGGGTTATAACCAATAACTTAGGATAGACTACAATAAGAACTTTTCACCAGTAGCAAAGATGGTTACAATCATGTTATTATTTGCAATCGCAACAATAAAAAATTGGTATATGCATTAATTAAATATAAATAAAGCTTACTTGCATGGTTTAATTGAAGAGAAGATTTATTTAAAACCACCTAAAGGTTATTTCCAAGCTTTACGAGGATAGGTATACAATTATAGAAGAGTCTCTATGGCCTTAAAGAGGTAAGAAGATAATGGAATAAAGAATTCGTTACAAAGCTTTGTCAACTAGGTTTCAAACAATCATAAGTTGATCACTTTTCTTTTTCAAAATGGAAATAAGATTCATACCTTGCACTAGTTGTATGTGTCGATGATGTTCATATAGCTGGAGAAAAGGAAGAAGATATTACTGAAGTAAAAAAAGGCTCTTCATGATGCTTTCACCATTAAAGATATATACCAACACATTTTTTTCTCGAACTGGAAATTGCCAGATCTTGTCAAGGGATATATGTGAGTAAAAAAAATATCAATGATATTATAAAAGAAACAGGGATTGGAAAAAGCATATAGGAATGATTTTTCCTTTCTAATAGGATTGAAGTTAAAATCAGATGAGGGAGAGTTATTACCCAATCTTGACAAGTATCGTTATTTAATTGGGAAGTTATTGTATCTAAATTTCACAAGGCCTAAGATCATATACTCCTCACAGCATTTGAGTTAATATATGCAACAACCACATAAGCCACACTTGGATTCTGCACTACATGTTATTAAGTACTTAAAAATGTTTCCGAATAAAGGTTTATTTTTCCCTTTAGAAAGTGATTTTGGACTTTGAGCATACTGAGCATCCGACTAGGACTCATGTTTTGTTATAGGATAATCTTTGATAGGCTATTGCATGTTTTTTGAATATGCTCCTATCTCCTTGAAAACAAAGAAGCAAGCTACCGTCAGTAGATCTATGACAAAAGAAGAGTACAAAAGTATGACATCAACAACTTACAAATAAAAATGATTCATACCTTTTGGGAGATTTTCAACTGCCTTTACGATTACCGATTGAGTTATTTTATGATAATAAAGCTACGGTGCACATAACATCAAATCTGATGTATCACAAGCCTTTGAGTTCACAAACTCATCATAAGTTTTTTTCCAAACTGAAACACTTGAGATGAAGAACAAAGAAGAAAGACATTTCAGTTTGAGGGAAGGCTATTGAGTTTTTAAGGTTGTTTAAAGCAAAAAATGTAATTGAATGATGAAAATTGTCTTTAGCATTCTATTTTGGAATGAAGGGACAAGATTCATTATAGCATTTTAGAATTTAACAACTGTATTTTTCTTTTCTAATACACTTGTATATATAACCACATAGTGGCTGCATTTTGTAGAGTAACAAATACATAATACAATATACATTTTTTCAACAAACCTAAAATAATTTTTACAATCTTTTTATTATTAACATTATTATTCTATTATGAAGTTATAAAATACATATAATTTTTATATGATTGAAATACTTGAATTCTTGATATACTCAACTTATAACATCAAAATTATATTATAGCTTCTTTATTTTCTTAAAAAGAACAAATGAAAACTATGTGCTTAATCGTCCTTACACCTTACGCTCTGATTAACATTAACAAAGTGCAAGGACAATAATTTAATGTATAATTCAAAGGAATTTCTCAATAAAAAATTATAATAAATACCAATAATTAAGTTTCTTATTTTAATATTTATCAAATTAATTTATTTTAAATTTATACTAGATTTAGAGTATTCAATTATATTTATACCTTTCTCTTATATTTCTTATATTTATTTTTACTCTTTATTCTTTCTTTATTATTTCATATTTTTTCGTATTCCTAATTTTTCTCCTTCTTCATCCTCTTATCTTTTTCTTCTTCTCATGTCCTTCTCTTCTTCTCCAATGTTGCATTTTTCTTCTTCTTTTTCTCCAAAACCATCATCTTCTCTTACTCATTTTACAAACCAAAAAAGTGGTATATTTGGTGAGAGATGTCATCAATCCAAAAAGAAATTATCAGATTTTATTTTAGATAGGTATTAAGTATTCTCCGACACCATCATCAACTTCTTCTTCTTCTTTTCCTTCTTTTTCATATTTTTGATTTATTTTGTTTAAAATTTTCAATAATTTAGCTGTATTTTTTATATATTTTATTTAATACTATTAGTTGTTATTAGATTTGTTAAGTATTACTGAATCTCTTCTTCATATTTTTAATGCATTTTGTTTAACATTTTTAATGATTTAGTTGATATTTTTTATATATTTTATTCAATACGATTAATTTTATAAGATTTGTTGAGTATTATTGAATATTATTAATTTTTTTATATAAGATCTGTATAATTTTTTAAATATGGGATAGATATAATAAATATAACTAAATATATGTAGATATGTATAAATATCTATATCAATTAATATAAAAGTTATTGAGAGATGGAAAAATTCCTTCTACGACAGATGCAAGTAACTATGAAAGAATCATTTGATCCTTGCGAAATCAATTCTCAAAATCTTGGTTTTGTTGTTGAATAGAAGGATCAATAATAGATGGTGTCGTGAGTGGTAGAGTAGGTGAAGAGTTATTAATGAATCCATATAGATTTTGATAGTTTAAGATAAGTATAAATTGTGTCTTCAAGACTATACGTATAAATATGTAAATACACCAATACACTGATATACAATCCAATACGCGTAATCAATCAATACGTCTTGACATGCATATATATGTCATTATACCATAATGCCATGCCACGTCGTATGCCATAACACATGACTACACGTATACCATACATATACTATGTTGAATACACATTCATATACGCACCATTATGCCATGCCATTCATTCACTTCACATGACCATGCATATGGTATGTCATTCACTTCACATGACCATGCATATGGTATATCATTCACTTCACATGCTATACATATAATATGTCATCCATTTAAACATGCCATGCATATGGTATGCCATACAATTATACCATGCCATGTTATAATAAAACATTTCACATGTCATGCCACATGACACAAGCACATTCTACTATACATGCCATGCATATGCCATGTCACGCATCACTTCACATGCCACGCATTTGGTATGTCATACATATAACATGTCATGCATATGCCATGTAATATATCATCACACATATCATGCGTATGATATGCCATACATCATTTACATGCCATGCATAAGGTATGTCATTTACTATACCATGACATGCATATGCTATGACATCCATCATTTCACATATCACGCATATGATATGCCATTCATTTCACATATCACGCATATCATACGCTATGCATATACCACGTATATGCTCAACACTAAAATGAATCAAAGATGTTAAATGCATAACGTTATACACTATTTGCCATAATATGTGCTTACATGTTAGGTTGCCATATCATGTATATGATATGTCATTCACGCTCAAATGTCATGCATATGCCATGTTACTTTTATTGCTATATCACATGTCATGCATATGCCATGTCATTCAAATGCCATATAGCTCTATATGACATTCTACGCGCAATCTTGCAACGCCAATTCACATGACGCCCTGTGTGTTTACATTTACGCTCGCATGCTTGCCTGCTTAGAATAATTAATCCCAACTAAAATGGTAAAATCGATTTTGGAAACTCATAGAATAGATCTCCATCACCCAAACCCAATCTCTAAAGGGTTTAACTAGCACTCATGCTATGGGTCAGTTAGACCAATCTGGAACCATCTGGTGGTGACTCCTTGCGACTCTTTCAAGTTTGTATCATTCCCTAAGGGAACCCTTTGGAAGACTGCGCTTTCGCTCCAAGTACAGTCCTCGGTCTGTGACTTTTGTAAGCCTCGCTCTATGTCCCAGCAGAAACCGGCACTCACAATGACATGGAGACTGATGATGATGTCTCACTCCATATGCATGATGTTTGGAAATCTGAGACCACTGTCTTGGAGCACAAGATAAAACAGCTGCAGTCTATCATGAAGACCAAGGGCATGGGATCTGATCTAGACTTCGATGAGTTCTCAGTCTGAGCTATTAAGGGGCTGCCTGCCAAGTTCAAGCTCCCAAACATTCCTAAGTACAACGGAGTTAGGGACTCGAAGAACCATTTGAAGACATACACCATGATGATGAGCACAACAGACTTGTCCGATGATCAAATAGTCTGACTATTCTTCATCTTACTAGAAGGATTAATACTAGCCTAGTATCATAATCTGAACAAGGCAACCACAGCTGAGTGGAAGCCTCTTTGTACTACTTTCTATAAACAGTATGATTCAAGTCACAGTTTGATGTAAGTTTGATGGATTTAAAAATGGTTAAGCAGAAAACCAATGAATCCTTCATAGATTACTTTAGTAGGTGGATGGACAAAGATGTATTAGTCAGACAGAAGCCATTTGAATCTGACATGATTAATAAGCTTATTATGGGATCATTACCACTCTACCAGGATAAGCTAAAGTATTAGACTTTCCACACCTTTGAGGATATCTACTCTATCAGACAACGCATTAAGCAGACCGAGGGGAAGAAAAAGGAGTCTTCCTTCATGAAAACCAAAACCACCATATACACTTAGATGTAATAAAAACCCCATTGCATCAACGCCTTGCAAACACCAAATCCTATACTCTAAAACACTACCCCATCCTAGAGGTTGTCGGATCTTGGAATGCCACTTTCTAAGGTTTTCAGGCATCTCTTGAAAGCTAAGCTCATCAAGTCACTAGAGCCAAACTTTAAAACACCACCCCCAACCTCAATGGACATTAAAACCTACTGCCACTATCACCAGCATCATGGCCATAACACTTATGACTGTCACTTCCTCAGACTGGTCATTCAGAACCTTATTGACTCTGGTGAAATCAAAGACCTTGAGAAATCCAAACCATCAACTAAGATAAACCCATTGCCTAATTACCATAAAGCCAATCACACTTACATGCTCTAATTATGGTTACTAGAATCCCTAGTTCTTAACTCCTTTTCTCCCCTTGGCAGTAAGGATATTACACAGCTGCCTGCTATTACCTTTCGACCTGATAGTAGGTTCAACAATGGAGCCATTGACATATGGTATGATAGTTTAAAGGATGAGTTTACAGTCACTTGTGATTCCTCTCAGTCTAAATCATTATAGGATCAGGCTTCTAAGAAAGGCAAGTTAGCTGAAACTTCCAAAGTAGCCAAACAAGCACCAAAATTGTCTAAACAGCAAAAAGGGTTAGGTGCTAATAAAATGTCCTCTCGAGTTCACAACATGACTCGCAGTGGTAAGTTGTTCACTCCTCCTAACCTCGGGAAGAAGCCAAAAGCTCTTAAAAAGTATATCAAGGCTAGACCCGCTAGGGACCAAGCAATGTTCCAGCTCCACAATCAACTGATCAGGCTTCTCAGCTTGATAATGTTATCATCAAGTAATTAAAGAAGACATAGGCTAACATCAGCATTTGGAACTTGGTGCTATCCTCCCAACAACATCGATGGGCCATCGTCAAAGCACTATCAAGAATGAGAATCTCTCCATCCACTTCTACCTTCAGCATGAAGAGTCAGTTGGTAAACCAGGAATTACTATCCAACATGATCACTTTCTCTGACACGGATTTACTAGTCGAGGGTATTCGCTACAATAAAGTACTCCTCATCGGGGTGAATATCATGAACTTCTCCACCTACTATGTCATGGTGGATGATAGTTCGGGCATCAACGTCTGTCCTCTCAAGGTATTACCCAAACTCGAGGTTCAGCTTTTAAATCTGAAGCCATGTAAGACTATCATCAGAGCCTATGATGAGTTTAAATGGGAGGTTACTGGTACTTTCACTACCACTGTCACTGTCGAGCAAATTGAATTAGTGGTGGAGTTCATAGTTCTTCATATTTTAGTGTCATTTGCTTTACTATTGGGCCAACCATGGTTCCATCCTCTAGGAGGTGTACCATCCACCTTACACCAGAAGATTAAGTTCCTACATGATGAGGGTATGGTTACTATTACTATTGATGATAAGGTTGCTCTAGCTTGCATTAGAGAAGATGTCCCTCTCATGACTGGTTTTCAGATCGCTGCTATCGGAGAACCTAAATCATACTCATACCAAATAAGTCCTACTGTGGAGATAATGATATGCCTAATGAAATTTACACCTAGCAAAGGTTTAAGCCGATACCAGTAGGGCCCGGTAGAATTCGACATCCTTACAACCATGTGGGAAGAGAGGTACTGCATTAGGTTTGATCCCTATACTTCAAACAAGCCAGAAGCATGCAAGATGGTTCTCTTCATCCAGGGAGAAACACAACATGATCATGATCATACACCTGAGTTGTCTAACTCAGATAACTTCTTTGATCAGGAGTTTACCATCTTTGGTGATGTCTATGACCTGTCAGCCTTGAGAGTAACCAAGAAGACTGCTACTACCTCTTTCACCATCAACCCTAAGGATGCTTTCCAGATCTTAGGTGATGTTGCTAATCTCACCACCAGCTGCCTAGAGCCAGAAATCATTATAGTCGCTGAACTAAAAGCCAAGCTATAGAACTTGGACATGGAGGACCTGCTGCTACCAAAGGTCTATGAAGACATTGATACTCTAGTGGATAATACCTTTAAGGAATTACTGTATGAGGACACTGATGTCCCAATTTCTATTTTATTTGATGATGATGTAATTCCATCTAAATATAATGCAATGAAGAACAACTTTGCTTATGTTTGTGATGTGTATTCTGATGGCATTGTGCATGCACATGAGCATTACATAAGCATTTTTGATATTAATGCATCATGCATAAAAAAATGTTAATATTAACACAGATGATAAGCCATGTCTACTTCAGATTGCATCAGACTTGACCTCTGAAGAGAGAATAAAAATAATCAGTGCACTAAAAAAGCATATAAAAGCCTATGAAGACATGTCGGGTGTTGACAGGTACATTGCAAAACACAGAATTCTGACCAAGCCTAGGGTTCAAGCTAGTTAAGCAAAAACTATGATGCCTCTGACCAGAGTGGGCTCAAAAGGTCAAGGAGGATATCAAGAAGCAGTTGGATGCTAAATTCTTTGAAGTGGTCAACTACTCAGAATGGTTGGCCAATGTGGTTCTAGTTTCTGAGAAAGATGGTAGGGTCAGAGTCTGTGTAGACTACAGGGATTTGAACAAAGCATGCCCAAAGGATGACTTTCCTTACCTCATATCGATGTACTAGTTAATAGTGCAACTGCTAGCACTATGTATTCCTTTGCTGATGGATTCTCAGGATATAACCAAATCCTAATAGCTATCACAGGTAAGGTGAAGATAGCTTTCATCACAGAATGAGGGACCTACTGCTGTAAGGTCATGCCCTTCAGCTTGAAGAACACATGTGTTACCTACCAACGGGCTGCAACAATCTTGTTGCATGATTTGATCCATAAGGAAGTCGAAGTCTACATGGATGATATGATGGTGAAGTCACCCATCAGAGAAGAGCACCCAACTGCTCTTGACAGATTTCTCATACGCGTTGAGAAATATGGACTCAGGCTGAACCCAAAGAAGTGCACATTCAGGGTGACATCCGACAAGCTATTGGGTCACATCGTTAGTCAGAGAGGTATTGAAGTAGATCTCAATAAGGCAAAGTTGATCATTGAGATGCCTATCTCAAGAACTGAGACCGAAGTCAAGGGATTCTTGGGATAGCTCCAATACATTAGTAGATTCATCGCCAAGCTCACTACCATGTGTGAGCCTATCTTTAAGCTTTTGAGGAAAAATTAACTTATGGTTTAGGATGAGAACTGCTAATTTGCATTTGAGAGGGTGAAGCATTACCTCTCCAACCCATCGATCCTACAACCACCTCGGTCGGGGAAACCATTACTACTCTATCTAGCTCTAGAAGAGGAGTCAGTGGGTGCTATGATGGCTCAGGAGAATGAATCCAGAGTTGAACACGCTATCTACTACTTGAGTAAGAAGTTGTTGCCAACAGAATGCAAACACAACACTGTTGAGAAGCTATGCATGGCTATGGTTTGGGTTACCAAGAAACTCAAACACTACTTCTAGTCATACCAAGTTTAGGCAATCTCCACGGTTGAACCTACGAAGTACTTATATGTAGCTCCTTCACTAGTAGGGAAACTCTCCAGGTGGTTAATCCTATTATCAGAGTTTGACGTGTAGTACATCACAACCAAGGTGATCAAAGGTAAAGCAATTACCGAATTCTTAGCATCCAAGCCAATGGATGAATTTGAAGCCTTTGAACTAAACTTCTTGGATAAGCATTTGGAGGCAGTTAATATCTAGAAATGGTAGTTACACTTTTATGGCATAGTTAACAGAAGAGGTGTAGGCATAGGGGTTATGCTAATCACTCCTGAAGGTGAACTAATTATGCTTTCAAAGTGGTTGAGCTTTCCCGTCGCCAATAATATGGCTGAGTATGAAGCATGTCTCTTTGAGCTAGAAGCATTGCTAATGATCGGGGCCCAAGATGTACAAATATTTGATGATTCGATGCTTGTTATTCACCAATCCACACTCGAGTAGGATGTGAAAGAAGAAAGACTCAAACCTTATGTTGAATACATGAAGCTCATGGTTTGCAATTTTGGCTCATGCTAATTTATTCACATGCCACTTGATGAAAATCAGATGGTCGATGTGTCACACCCAGCCCACCAGGAGTAACATGCTCCCGTAGAATATATAATGACTTCCCTCAGAGGAAACCATCATATACTCTACAAAGGATAGACCATCATCTAAACGCATCATGCATGTGATATTAAGAGTCAATGGCAGG
>CANYBF010679518.1:0-15691 GCA_948192965.1 Dalechampia spathulata
ATTCTGTCTGTTTATCGTTGTTCATATTTATTGTATGCATGATACTTAGATGATGGTTATCCCTTGTAGGGTATATGACGGTTTCCTTAAGGGGAAATCATTGTATATTCTACGGGAGCATGTTACTCCAGGTGGGCTGGGTGTGACAGAATCATCATGATTATCACAACTATGATTCTTAGTAAAGCAAGCTAAGAAAGTGATAAAAAATAACCGCTTTTGTATCCTCTAAACTTTCACCTTATAAGACTGTCATCATGACCATATTATCATCAAACTAGTTTTTGGTCAATAATAAGAAAAAGGTGAAAATTAGCTTCTCATTATAAACATTAGGGTAAAAATTAAACAAATAGAAAAAATAATGATTTGTATACTTATTAAATAATGACACAACCTATTTATAAAGATTAAGTACAATAGATGGATAACATTAAACCTTATTAAGCAATGATTATGCAAGATAATATTAGTAATTATAATAATAAAAAATAATGATTGTTCAAAACAATATTAGTAACTTTAGCATCCCCCTTTTAATTTATAGGTGGTGTGGGTGGTGCTTTTTCCATGACTCAGAGCGAGGCTTGTGAAAGATGGTATTGGTAGCCCACTTGGAGCAAAAGTGTGATCTTCTCAAGGGGCTACCTCAAGGAATGAAATGGACTCAAACGGGTCGCAAGATGGAGTCACCATCAGATGGTTTCAAATTCTGGTTCAATCAACCCATAGTATGGGTGTTAAGTCAAACCTTTCAGAGATAGGTTCAGGTGGTGAAGATTTATTTTCCCACAGTTTCAAATTTGATTTTACCATTTTAATTAAGTTAATTATCCTAGCTAGGTGAACATTTATAAGCATGAATAAAACATACCATTTGATGTACCATATCAGTAAGGATCATAACAAATAAAGCATGACAAAATATGACATGGTAAAGCATAGACATAACATGTAAGATGATATTACAATCATGAAAAATATGACATGACATCATGATATAGTAAATATTGCATAACATCATGACATAGCAATCATGATAAATACCACATGACATCATGACAAATATAGCATGGTAAATATGGCATGACATCATGACATGACAATCATAGTAAATATAACATAGCAAAGGTATGACATTTTAAGGCATTCATTAATACATATATAAAATAAACGAGCAAAGCTACATAAATAAAAGGAAATGGCTTGTAGAAAGGGATCGAGAGAGAGATAGGGGATACATAACGAATAATATTAATCATACATATAAAAGGGGAAATAGGGGCATATTCTATTACAAAGGAGGCTTCACAATTTAAAATATGAGTTATTAAACAACAACTCCTCCACTAAAGAAGATATGGCATCAAGCAACATAAATCAAAAATGCATAAACAAAAAATGCATGAATAAATAAAGCAAATAAATAATGTTAGGCAATAAAAGGAATGTTGGGATACGATTGATCAATCTAATATCATATGAAAGCATAAATCAAGGATCAAAAACCCTAGAATATGTTAGCAACATTCATGAAAAGCAAGAATTAACACAAGTTAGATCATGAAAAATATTAAAATAATCAATTTTAGGTCAAAATTGATAAAGGATATAATTGAAATATTCTAAGATCATATATGGCATCACTTAGAAATAAATCAACATCCAATTAAGCCTAATAGTATCATTAAACTCAAAATTGCAATTCAAAATGGCATTTAATTGAGAAAACATGTAAATTAATTGATTTAATAGTAAAATTAATCAAATCGATCATGTAGATTAAAATTGGAAGATTCTAACATCATTAAGCATTAATTAGAGCATAATTCATCATCCAATTTAATCTTAAACACATCAATTACAACTAAATCAAATCAATAATAGCATTTTACTTGATTAATCAATTTTGAAGCCAAAATTGATGAAATTGGAGTGATTTATGATGAATTCAGATCATTAGAATCACTAAGATCATAAATACTACTAGAAACTTCAAATAAATCAAAAATCAAAGCAAAAATGATTGAGAGTACAAATTTTAGCAAATCCAAAATACTATATGTGTCGCATATAGATGTTCATGCAATAGACAAAGTGGGAAAAGCAACTATATACGACACATAAAGCATTACATGCATTACAAGGAAAATTCAAGTTTTTAGTAAAATCATAAATGTAAGGCCATTTTTCTAACTGTTGTAGATCATTTAGGCCATTATGAGGCTATAAAATGCTACTGCCACATTCAAAAATTATCAATCCAATAATAAAATCCATCCAAAAATAGAAGAATCAAGAGAAAAGGAAAGAAAAGAACTCACCAAAGCTTAATGAGATCTTAATCCTTGATTTCTAGGGTTCAAGAGTGATTAATTTATCTTTAATTGCTTAATTAAGAGATTAATTAAGTGTGATTAATTATATATTAATTTTGGCAAAGTTTTGCCTTCTAAATTGATTTGGAACCCTTCAAATGCTAATACTTGAAGGATATATATAAGATCCAAGACCTAAAAGGTCCATCACATGTTAGCAATATGGGAAAGAGCTAATTTTTGAACTTCATGCTTCGCATGAAGTGCTATGTGCAACACATGAAGTTGAAAATTCACTTCATGCATCGATGTAGACCCTAACTTTTCACTTACATGTTGTAACTTTAGATTTTCTTTAATTTGGCTTGATACAGGTCCCCAATGTCCATCCTGATTTGCATATATTCCTTTTAGTATCCCACAAGTGCTATAAACATATGGAGCATGTTACATTTTGCTTGTGAAAAGTGGAGCACATAACATGTATTTCTTTATGTGCGAAGTACATAGTGCTATATGCTACGCATATTCAATAAAGATACGTATGGTGCATGGTCTTTTCCCATGCAAATCTAATATACTCCATATGTCACTATGTATTTATGACATAAATGATGCTTGATAAGCATGGAGTGCGCATCCCAATGTGCTCACATTATGGGATGTACAAAGGGTAAAAAAATGGACATGTTACACATATAACCTTTTTCTGTACTATATGTGTCACATATAGCACTATATGTTGTGCATATCTAGTTAAATTTCACAGAATCCTATATTGTTTGCTAATTTTTGGCAACATATGGCCTATACCTATAAATATAACTCACATGTTTATGGGAAGCAGGTCTAAAAATTGCTAATTATGGCCAAACTTGGCCAAAATCAGTCATCACTTAATTAAATACTTAATTAAGTTGCTAATTAGGATTAAAGACTAATTAATCCTTACTTTAAATCCCTAAACTTGTTTAGAATCAAGATTGGAAGCTAATCATCATTAGTGAGTGTTGGAATGCCTCTTCCTCTCTCTTCTCTCATGATTGCCTTGATAGGTTTGTGATTTTGCTTTGATTTTTCATTGATTGGCTTTATTCATGAATGTAATAGTAGCATTCTTAGCTTTTTCATCGCAAAAATAATCTGTAACAGTCATATATTCACTTGGGTTTGTTATTCTTCTCATGGTTTTGCTTATATTATCGCACGTTATATGTGGCATATAATGCCTTATATGTAACGCATATAGCTTACATACAATGCACATCATGCTATATATGGCACATATAACTGTTAGTTTTCCACTGTTTCATGGTTTTTCACTCGTTTTTGCTTTTTTTTTTATGCTAGTTGAAGTTTTCAGTAGCATTAATGGTTTCACAGAAACCCTAATGATATGAACTTATCATGCATTGATTCAATTTGATTAATTTTAGCTTCAAAATTAATTTTCAAGTTAAAATCTATTTTAATTTGATGTCTATTGTAATTAATATGATTGGACTTGAATTGAATGTGTTTTTCATCTTTAATTGATGTTTGAATGATATTAGAGTCATCCAATTTCATGTTCTATGATCAATTTATGTTGATTTTGCTATTAAATTAATTGATTTGCTTATTTTCTCAATTAAATGTCATTTAATTATGTTTTATTTATCACTTGACATGATTTGCTTAATTGAATGTTGATTCATTTCTAAGTGATGTCACATGTGATCTTAAAATCTTTCGGTTATGCTTTTAGTCAATTTTGCTTAAAATTGATTATTTTATCATGATTTTCATGACTCAACTTATGTTTATTATTATATTTTTATGAGTGTTGCCATTACATTCATTAAACTTTGGCCTTAATTCATGCATTCACATGGTATAGAATGGGTTATTCATGTTTGACATCTCACTTGCTACCTAATAATTATTTATCTGTTTGCATTTTTCATTTGTGCATTTTAGCTTGTACTGCCTGAGGCTGTTTTACTGAGTGGAGGAAATATTGCTGAACATCTTAGATTTTTATATCGTCAAAGATCCTTTGTAATAGAATAAGCTTTTATTTTATTAGTTTTTCCTGGCATCTACGATTTAGCTTTACTTCATCATGTATCCCGTATCTTTATCTCTTCCTTTCTTCATGTCATTATTAATTTTCATTCATGCTATTATGCCTTATTATGTTATTATGCTTGTTTTATCATTGTTATATGGTGTATGTTATGCCATGTTATCTTTCACATATCATGCCTATGTCATGCCATCTTTCATATGTTATGCCTATGTCATGTTATTTCTCATATGCCATGTCATATCTCACATGTCATGCCTATGTCATGTCATCTTTCACATATCATGTCTATGTCTATGTCATGTCATCTTTCACATGTCATGCTTATATTATGTCATCTTTCATATATCATGCCTATGTCATGTCATCTTTTACATGTCATGCCTATACCATGTCATATCTTACATGTCAAGCCTATATCATATCATCTCTTATATGCCTACGTCATATTTTATTTACCATGATTGTTATATCATGATGTCATGCCATGATTGTTATATCATACTCACCATACTATATCTATTATGATTGTTATCATGTTATTGCATTATATGGTTAATTCATGCTTATGAATGCTTGCCTGCCTAGGATAATTAACTTGACCAAAATGATAAAATCGAACTTGAAACTCTGAGGGAATAGATCTTCACCACCTGAACCCATCTTTGAAAGGTTTGATTTAGCACTCATGTTATGGGTTTATTGAACTAAATCTAGAATCATCCGATGGTGACTCTATCTTACAAATGTTTTGAATCCATTTCATTTCTCAAGGTATCCTCTCAAGAAGACCACACTTTCACTCCAAGCAGGCCCCTGGTGTTATCTATCGCAAGCCTCACTTTGGATCACGATGAAAGCCTTGTACACAATTGACTTATATAAGCTATAAACTAGATGTGCTACATGTCCAAATGATTCATAAGGCTATGAAACATGTATGTGCTACTTAGTTTTGACAACAAAAACTTGTGTCAAGTTGTATCGAGAAAAGAGCAAGTCGATAGCATGCATGCATGGAAAGGCCAACTTCATACACTGACTCGCATGAGCCAAAAACTACATATGCCATATGACTAAATGATTTATGGCATCATAAATAGCATGTATGTAACTCAAATTCGAAAATGAAGAATTGCACTAAGTCATATCGAAGAAAATTCAAACATGTACATGTGCAGGTGAAAATTCAGGGTCAACAGGTGGTAACACACATAAATTACTACATGTCAAAATTTTAAATTATTATCGAAAACCCTCTCTTGAACAAAATGATAATGAAGTTGTATATGTTTTAAATAAGAATCATGAATCAAATTAATCGTCATATATATAATAGAAATATTATCATAAATATGTAATTGACATATATAACTCAAGGAGAAAATTTTTAATTTAATATATGTCAACCATAAGTGAGGCATATGCTCTATATTCAGCCTAAAAAATGGACCTACAAATAGTATGTTACTTTTTAGCAAATCAAGAAATCAAACAGAATCTAACAAATACATAATAAGTTAGTGTAGATTATTGTGTATCAAAGTAACCCTTCAAATGACGTCAAAGTAGCCTACAAGATGTACAAATATACCATGATTTAATTGTAATGTAAAGTGAGAAGTACCCTTAATATAGTGAAGAATAAGTTTAACAACCTTCATGTATCCCTATCGTAAGTAAGTCATATTTTGATAGTTTTAATTAATGGTAAAGGTTATATCTAGTATTAGTAAATGTTAAATATTGAAGTGCACTAATAATCTTTTGATACCACATTGGATTAAGATAGAAAATAGATGAACCTTGTGCCAAATGACTTAGGCTTATGATTGGAGTAGAAACTGACTTTAATGATTCTAAACCACTTCTCTTAAACAACATTTTAGCCTATTTAGTTTGATCCAAGAAAATTCATCAACATTTCTTATGACTTGGATACTAAGAAAAAATGTAGATCCCCTAAATTACTCATTTTATAATAAGGTGAGAAGGTGATCTTCTAAACATATGGAGGAAGCATATAATATAACTTCATTCACATATTATAAAAGAATTTTCATCGCCTTCCCACATTAATATATGAACATTGAAAGATCTACTTGACTCATAGAAAACCTAATTGAAAACAAAAATGATGTGAATTGTTAAATAAGGCATGAGGAGCTTACTTAAGGTTGTGAAGAGCCTTATTAAGCTTGTAGATAAAATTTGTAAAAGTAGAACTCTAAAACCCAAGAGTTAAGACATATAAACCTCTTCATCTAATGTACCATGAATAAAAATATTTTTGATATCTAGTTGTTTCATAGTCCAACCATGAAATGTAGCAAGAGAAAGAATAATTCAAATAGTTGTTGGTTTGACCATAAAACTATATGTTTTATCATAATCCTAACCATATTATTATATATAATATTAAGTAACAAGTTGCATTTTTTACCATTCTAATGAACCTTCTACTTTGTATTTTACATGTTAAATCCATTTGGAACCAATAATATTCATATGACTAGGACAAGGGGCCAAAGTCCAAGTATTCTTTGCTAATAAGCATTGTACTAATCATTCATGGCTTATCTCTATACAAAAATTTTATTGGCTTCTTAAAATGATGTTAATTCAACTATTTTGGACGAAGAAAATTGAGTGATGGTGATAATACTAGAATAGTGCTTAGGTTTTAAATGGCCATTTTTACTCCTTATAAATATAAGGTGAACATTGCTTGTAGAAGGAGATAGAATAAATAGATGTAGATGTTAATGTAGATGTGGATAACAAAGAGGGAATAAAGGATGAGAAGGAAAACAATTAGAATATTGAAGATGAATTATTAAGATTAGAAGAGTATACATAGGAGATAGAAGTAGTATAAAAAAAGGTAGAATAATTATCATGTATTAGAAAAACTAGATATGAGGTATTCAAAGGATGGTGAAAAGGATAAATCTATCAATTTTCTATGTTGAAGAAAGAAGAGGATGATACCAAATTCATAAGATCATTATATGGAATTAGATCTCATTAAAAAGATATGTAAATAAATATAAACCTTATTAGTTAATGGATCTATACATTTTTAACCCTTGTAATTAGGCTAGATAAATTCAGATAACAAGAACAACGTTAAAACCCTAGGGGTACTTAATCTTAATTTTGATATTAATAAATCATGTTCATGTTAATATTAACATGTTTTAATTATTAATTTTAATTTAAGATATAATTGATGGTGCCTTGGACGTACTAGAGTGTATAAGGGAGCTAACATATGTTTTCTAGGTAGTAGAGGGTGGTACCCCCAATACTTTTATATGGGTACCTAGATGTACCCAAACAATAGTCAAGATGAAGTCATATCATTGTACCTTTGCATGTATGACCATACAAACTTCATAAATATGTTGGTACATCCTTTTATATGGGTGTACACAACTTGCAAATTAAGTTTTTAATAGTTTTTTAAAAATATATTTGATGGATATATTTACATTTATTGCCCCTCCAACATCTCTCTTATCTAAGAAAAAATATTTAAACTTGAGTTATTGCTTTTGTAAGAAAATAATTCTTAATTTAAGCTAATTAATTGCATGTCTCTCTTTAATTTGTTATGTTGATTTATTAATTTAGGGCTTTTGTTGAGAATTTTATGTATTAGGTAAATTCTTATATAAAGAGTGATATCCTTATAAGAAATTATTAATTGTTAAGGTTTGAGTGTAATCCTTGAAAATAGTAGGGTTTAGTTCTTAAATTGAAGAATTAGGTTACTTGAGTAAGTGGATGTATGTAAATAGATTATCAAACCACTATAAATGTGGTTTTTCCTTTATTTAACTCTTCAATTTTTTTATTTATCTTGCAATTGTCATTTTTATGATTTTAAACAACCATAAATCTAGAGATGGGAAAGGGATTTTAAACAACCATAGACTTAGAGATAGGAATAAGTTGACATTATTCCATATAAAAGATGGAAAAGAATATCACCATTAATAGATTTAGAAGAAAGAAAGTTGCAAAAATAACCACAAGTGAGAAAGGTATTAATCTAATATTTCTTAGGAAGAGAAGATTATAATAGAAAAGCCCAAACCATATTTAAAAGAGTATATGCATGCTGTCAATAGTATTATTCTACTATGAAGTATATGGACATGTGTATCAAATATAAAGACCAATATTATTAGAAAATTGTTAAAAATGATTATTAATATACTCCTTACTATCATTATAGATGGTTCTTGAAACTGTAATACCTATAATGATTGTTGAAGAAGCAATTATAATGGAAATGGTGAAGATGATCCCTTTGGTAAATATAAGTACGCCTAAGCTTTATGATTAAAATTAAGACATAATTAACATTTTTAGATGGAATCTAGTGGTTTGAAACCTAGTATGGATAGGGCTTTCATTACAACCTTGACTGAGACTTACAACAAAAGGCACCAGGGGTCTACTTCAAGTGAAAGTTTCTCAAGGAGCTACCTCAAGGAATGATATGGACCCAATGAAGGTCGTAAGATGGAGTCGCCATCAAATGGTTTTGAATTTGGTTCAACCTAATCAAGTTTGATTTTACAATTTTAATCAAACTAATTAGCCTAGGTAGGCGAGCATCCATAAGCATGAAATAAGAACTCAACATGATGTAGCATAGCAACAATCATAACACATAATAACATGATAAATATGATATGGTAATCATGGTAAATTACATAGCATCATGATATGACAATCATGGTAAATTACATAGCATCATGATATAGCAACCATGGTGAATGAAACATGGCACATGCATATCATGCAAGAAAAATGATATGGTATAAGCATGATATATAAGATGACATGACATAAGTATAACATGTAAAGAATGACATGGAATAAGTATGACATGTGAAAAATGCTATGGCATAGGCATAAGATGTGAAAGATAACATGGCATAGGCATGACATGTGAAAGATAATATGACATAAGCATGACATATGAAAAGATGACCTGACATAGGCATGATATGACATAATATACTTCATATGGCAATGATAAGGTAAGCATAAAAGCATCATAAAGCATGGTTACATAATAAAATAATAATGGTTTGAAGAAAGGGAATGAGAGAGATAGGGGATACACAATGAATAAAGCTAATCATACATGTAAAAGGGGAAATAAAATAGAGGTTTATTTTATTATAAAGGATCTTCAACGATATAAAAATCTGAGATGTAAGCAACATCTCCTTCTCTTGGGAAAACAACCTCGAGCAACATGAGCTAAAATGCACGAATGCAAAAGGAAAATAAGCAAATAATATTAGGCAATAAAATGAGATGTTGGATATAATTAACCAATCTAATACTATATGAAAGCATAAATTAAGGGCCAAAGTCCAATGAATGTAATGACAACACTCATGAAAATGTAATAATAAACATGAGTCGGATAATAAAAATCATCAAAAAATAACCAATCTTAGAAAAAATTGATTAAAGACATAATTGGAAGATTCTAAGATCATATGTGATATCACTTAAAAATGAATTAACTTCCAATTAAGCTTAATCATGTCAAGTGACAAGTAAAATTCAATTAAATGGCATTTAATTGATAAAAATCAAGCAAACTAATTGATTTAATGGTAAAATCAACATAAATTGATTCATAAAAATGAAATTAGAGGACTCTAATATCATTCAAACATCAATTAGAGATGAAATACACATCCAATTCAAGTCCAATCAAACCAATTACAATAAAGATCAAATTAAAAGTGCTTTTAACTTGAAAATTAATTTTGAAGTCAAAATTAATCAAATAGAATCAATGTTTAATGAATTTAGATCATTAGGATTACTATGAAACCATTAATGCTACTGAAAACTTTAATTAGCATCAAAAAATGAGTGAAAACAAGTGAAAAATCATGAAACTATGAAAATATGGTAGCTATATATACAGTATATATCATTACATGTGCCGCATGTACTAAAAATCATGGTTATATGCACAATATATAAGGTGATTTGCACCACATATCTCATGATGTGCGCCATATATAGCGTGCAGAATGAAGGTAGAACAAGTTTTTAAGCAAAAATATGAAGAAATCATTAACCTAAGCGAATATGTGACTGTTATAGACCATTCTAGCTATGAGAAAGCTAAGAATGTTACGATTACATTTATGGTTGAAGCCAATTAATTAAAAATCAATGCCATATCATATACCCATAAAGAAAATCAAGAGAAAAGAGAGAAGAAGAAGCATTCCAACACTCACCAAGTAGGAATAGGCTTTAATCTTGGTTCTAAATGAATTTAAGAGATTTAAGTGAGGATTAATTAGCTTTTAATACTAATTAAGAACTTAATTAAGTGTTTAATTAAGTGAGAAATGATTTTGATAGAGTTTGGCCTCTAGTAATGAATTTTAGACCTCCTTCCTACAAATACATGAATTATAATTATAGGTGTATGTTGTATGTTGTATGTTGCCAAAAATGAGTTAGCAATGTAGGATTTTTCAAGTTTTGCAAGTGATATACGTAGCATATAGTGCTATATGCACAACATATAGTATAGAAAAGTGTTATATGTATAACATATAGCAATATATACGCAACATATAAAAAAGAGCACCTTATGTGCGCCCCACAATTAGAGCACCTAGGGATGTATGCCCTATGCTCTTTAGCCCTCATTTATACTAGATGGGCATGGTGAAATATAAAGCATATTAGATTTGCATAGGAAGAGGCCATTCATCATGTACATTTTAACTAAATATGCGCATCATGTAGTGCTATATGCTCTATACATTAGGAAATGCATGCTATATGCTCAACCTTCCATAAGAAAAATGTAACATACTTAACGTGTCTAGAGCACTTGTGGGAAGCTAAAATGCATGTGTATAAATCAAGATTGACATCGGAGACATCTACCATGATCCAGTACAGCAACTAGGAATGTGGTGCTTAGGCGAGCAATCGAGGCTGATTAAAGATAGTGCTCATGTTGAGTCTTGCAAGTCTACGAAAGATCAAAACTGATCCCTTGGGGATAACGAGACTTATAAACCAATACTACTATTAGGATCCTGATGTTTGGGTAAGGAGGTCAATACTTATTATATATAGTATTCATGTTGAGGCTTGTAATCCAATTCTATCACTAAGAGCCCAATGCTCGGGCAAGGTGATCAAAGTTGATCATGAGATACTTCTGCTGAGGTCTATCTACCTAATTTTATCATTGGGAGCCTTATGCTCAAGCAAGGTAATCAAAACTGATCATGGTCAACTGCTGGACCTGATGGCTTTGCTGCTAGGCTTAAAAATTATGCGATGTCTAGATTCAGATGCCTGCTACTAGGGTTTAAGAACCAAATGCTTACTTTTGCAATTGTTACTGAATTGAGTGGTCAACTGTGAAACCTGGATGATCAACTATTAGATCAAGGTGAACAATTGCTAGTTCTAAGATGATCAACTATTGGATCTATGCTCATTATATGATATATATGTCTGATATCACCAAAAATAGCATTTGGGATCCACTACCAGAATGTGACACTTTCTGGTAAATGGCTTGACCAATAGTCAAAGGTTTGTCTTAAACTAATCCTTTATGGGATCAATTTCCTGTCTGTGTGAGACATAGAAGAAATCAATTTTTTAGTAAAATTATAATTGAAATGGTCTATAGGGAATACCTGAATTTTTTAGTATCAACTTGCTGAATTTTGACTAATCCTTTGGATTTTTTAGATGCTTAATTCAATGAGTGAATCTTCATGGAAGTATGGTACACATTAGCAGGGCTTCCTTGTGACTGGTAAATTTTAACCTTTTTTGTGATGTATGTAACATGTTCTACTACATGCTGCCCATATGACCTGGAAATCATATACCTAAGAGCTTCCTAATTAAAAATCACTTTGCTTCTTTAATAAAAATTGATTTTCTTTTAACTCTTTCACCTAAAATCCCTCATTTCTACAAAAATAGTCAAACTTAGGATGCAACCAAAACCTTGAGATTTGGAATCCATCCTGAGTTATGCTCTAACCAAGCATATGACCCGTGATGCCTACTACAAAGCGTCTTATGATGAATTAATTATCGAAACATTTACCATAGACTCACATAGGTCCTGATCTCCTCCCAAGAAAGTGAGTTTCTTGTGTTTTGGTTAAATTTTTTAAGTTCTTCTAAAGTTAGGATTTGTGCACTTTTGGTTTGTTTAAGCTTTTGTTTTTAGCTTGGGAATGATGCTAAGCTAAGGTTATGCTTAAGAATGCATGGGTTTATCATAAAAGTTCATGAAAATTTGTAAAATTTGAAATGGGTTTTAGCTATATGCTATGCATATAGCACTATATGTGTAGCACATAGTCTACGTATGGTACACATAGGGCTATATGCAACACATATAACAAGCAAAAGGTAGGGAAAATGTAGTTTCTTAGTGACTCAACTTGGGAATCTAAGGTTTTTGCATTCATAGACATGAACTTATGAATTTTGGGTTAGGGGAGGTGTAATAGCCTGATTAGATGACTGCCTCCATAACCCAACATGAGACCTTTCCAACATGCTTTATCCTCACTCTTATGCTTCTTGTGAAAACTTCCTAAGAGGTCACCCATCCTATAATTGCTCTAAGTCAAGCACACTTAACTTTAGAGTTCTTACGGAATGAGCATCAAAAAAGTAAGTGCACCTTGTTGGTATGGATAATACCTATCTAATCACTTAAGCTATTCTTGATTGCATAGTCCCATACCTATACAATCTCTAAATCACTCAACTATGCAACCCCATCCTTACATAGTCTCAAGATCCCTCTTCTTCGGGTGTGAGATTAGTTCATTCATGTGCCCCTCCGCTTAGAAGCTTACCAGGAGCCCCTCCTTGTCCATGCTTTTTCTGGCATCGGCATTCACTCCCCGCCCTTGTTGGCCCCGAGTGTCATAGGAGGAGCTTTGAACTATATTATTATGGCTTATATCCTATAAATTCAGTCTAAAGGCTAACCTAAATTTTAAAATTTATAGAGAGAGAGGACTATCATTAGAGTTGCCACCATACAAGGAGTCTATGAGTGGTACTCACAGCTACCACAAGAGATTTATGATAAAATAGACTATAATTATTTTAGCCACTATATCTCTTGCTTCACAAGCATGGAGAAGAAATGTAACAAATTCACCATCACTGCGATGGTAGAGAGAAGAATGGAATTTGCTCACACCTTTCATTTACTAGCAAAAGAGATAGCCATCACCCTAAAAAATCTTCATTGGGATCACAAGGTTAGAGTGTGTTGGATTGCTTATCCAGTTTGATGTTAAGTTAACATCAACATGCTAGTCATATGGTACTATCTTTAGTTTGTTAGACATCTTGCCTAATGTAAGAGGAGGATACAATATGTCCTATGACTATCTTTGAGAGGAAATAATGGCAGAGATGCTTGACAGGATGATCTCTATTAAGTTGTATACCTGTAACTTTTTGTTGTACATGCTAGGGAGTATAATGTTTAATGACACAAGAAACAGTGTCCATATATTAGTATTATAGGCCTTACGTAACCTAGATATGATCAACAACCTAGACTAAGGCAGCATCGAATTGACCTATTTGATGCAGGGGTTAGATATTTGCAATTGATAATGCAAAGATTAATTCATCGACTATTAGCAAGTCATCAAGGTGAGTAGAATGCTGCTAATTTTGAAACTACTATGACTTTTGTTGAGTCTATAACTAATTGTGCACTAGCTTTGCTAATCATGGGCTATGAGTTTGGGTTGCTGCCATAGCCCAAAATCCTAAGCGAGCTACCACTAAGCTTCCCATGCATGCAAGGATGGTGTATGTTTCATCAGAGAGCTACCCACTCCATGGATGAGTTGATAAAGCATCTAAACGATTTGACTTGGGATCAAGTAAGAATAATTTTATTAGTATAAAATTTAATAGAATTGGTTTAGATGATACCTGTGCAGGTGTCTAATTGATTATGATTATCATTGTTGTTTGAAATAGGTCTACCTTTATCCTTGGAGTAACATGTTCCTTTGCTTAAAATATTTAACCAGTTCATCTCACAAGGACAAGCAATACATGCTGTCACATCCTAAAGTTTTAGAATATACAGTACTAATGACTTGAGTGGAGAAAATTATTCCTTTAAGGATTTAAAACTAGATGATATTACTGAATTCTGAGAAAATGCACCTTTTTAAGGTGATGATTTATAAATATATGATAATGATTAAAAATATTTATTGAGATTTAGCCAAGAGGATAAGATGATAATAGATTAAATCGTATGTGAGAAATAAGTTTGATTACATAAATGAGGTTAACTGATTAAAATACATGTAAATCGAGGTGAAATAATTTATATAAGCATGAAAATGCATGTAAAGGAGAAATTAAGATAAATTATGATTTTTATTTGGAGAATGCATAATTTAATAATAAGGTATGACTAGAGATCGTATAATCAATTATATGAATGAAAACATCGATGAATAAATATTTGGGTATGGAGATTTATTGATGGTTTGATATTGACCATATTAAATATTTAAAAAAAAATGCATGTTTAAGAGGGTTTATGTATCATAAGATTTATAAAAGAGAAAAGGACTTTAGAATTCAATTATGATGTCATAGATGAAAATTAATGATGTAGTATCATTTTAATTATATTAAGAATGGATAATTATGAATTGATAATACATTTAATGATATGAAAATGTTAGAAAAAAAAGATAATAATAATAAATAAAATAAAATTTGTAATTTTATTTAGCTCTTAACAATGTCATAAACTTTATCATAAACTTTATTATTGAATAAATGGGTGAATAAGCAAGTATTAAATTGGTATATGATAATAATAATAATAAGATATTAATTAGGCATGTGATGGATAAAGCTTAATTTAATTAAGAAAATAAAAAGGTTATGTGGACATTAAATACATCATTTATAAATAAACATGGAAGGTGTAAAGTAAATAATGTAAAATTTAATATGTGAAGTTGAAAAGGGGTGTGAGAAATATTAATTTTTATTGGATTATGGATTTATTAAATTAAGAGTATAATTAAGGTATTAAGAGTATAATTAATATATATAAATGGTATTTTAGAGTATTATTGAGTGTATAAAGGTAATTTTAGGATATTAAGTAAGGATGGATGATATTTAAGGAAGTAAATTAATTAATTAAATAGGAAAGGAAGTTAAATTGATGTATTATTTATACATATTT
>CANYBF010679605.1:0-24490 GCA_948192965.1 Dalechampia spathulata
ATTTTGGGAATAAAGATTATAGAACATGAAACATCAATTTAGGGTATGATCTAATGCACTTGATTATGCATTGATTTGACATTAATCCATACTTAAACCTAAATGAGATAGTGGATGGTGAAAGGAGTTTATTGCATGGGATCTAATATGGAAGGGTTGTAGTCAAACTTATGACCTCTTGACATTTTGGGTAGTCATGATGTATGACTAGACACCACTTTTGATTTACATATGAATTTATATGTTGCCAACTTGTCAGGAACCCAAAAGGTCGTACACTAAAAGTTAAGAGATCAAGAACTTAGAATGGATGTTAATGAAATAGTGTTATGTGATAACCTATATTTTATGTGTTCATTTGATAGAGAATGAAAAGAGCTTTGATTTGATGCCAAGATGACTTAATTATGATGAGTATAACTCAAGATACAAGTTATTTAAGTTGGTACGGTTGAATGCATGCCTTATACGGGCTTAAATGGACTTAGGCCCAATGTGAGTGTCATATGGACCATATGGGCTTGCATTAACTTAAACTCAATATAATTGTTATAAGACTTATTCATATGAGATGAATAAGCATTATATTATTAAAGAAATAAAAGCCCAATTTTAATAATATGTTATACCAAAATTACCTAAGTAACCTTGAACCTAGTTAGGGTTACATTAGGTTTAGGGCTTTTATTATTTAATAATAGAGAATACAATTATATGAATTAATTGCTTCTGGAAAAATACGGCAGCCTTTTTTTCTTTCAAGAAAAACTGAAGCTAAATGAACACAAGAAGAAGAAGAAGGAGATTCACTTAGAAGAAGCGAATCAAACATCCTTTCTACTCTCCTTTCTAAATCCTTTTACTAGTCTCTAAACGATTTAATTTTGTAATCTGGATTACTAACTTGATCTCTTTACTTGTGTGGATAGTTTGGAGATCCTCTACACTTAGGGATTGAAAAGTTTGCTACAACTTTTCTGCCTATCAAGAAAGAAGGAGATCAGCATTAATGTAAGTTTTACACATCCTCCTTCTTAATTTTTCTCTTATGTGATGTGTTATTACATAGGGTTGCAAAGATCCATAAAAATACTTGCTTTGAAAATTTAAAAATTCACCTTCCGCTGCTCAACAAGTGTTTTAATTAACCAACACATTAAAGGCTCCCCTATGCCTCTAGTGTTCTGGATCTGCCATATATGTACCAGATTTAAAATAATTTAAATTTTATAATTATTTTTCTTGAGTTGGATGCAAATCCATGAAGCAAAACTCATTTTCATGCTCCGATTTGCTTAGATCGGGGATGGATCCAGGTTTTTTGCTTTAAAATCCTTGATTTTTCTTCTGTTTTTCAACCCATGTGCGCCACATATGCTACCATATGCGCCACACATAGCTTATGTGTGGCGCACATGGATCTATGTGCGACACACATGGATCTCAGATTTCACAAAAAACACCATTTTTTGCACGATCTGCTTCGGATATGATTTTTCCAACGACTCCAGAGGCTTGTCCATGTTTTTGGGGTTCTCGATCTGTCAAATATTTTCTAGATCTAATTGATTTTAGCCTTAAAATTAATTATTTAAATTAATTACCCAATTAATTATTTGAAATGTAAAACGGAGGCCCATTCATGTTCAAAATGAGGAATTGTCTTCATTGAAGTTGCTTATTTTGGTCTGTAGATCGTTTATGTACTAACAAATTTGATTTTCTTGCAAATTTACAAGCCATGTGCACCATACATCATGCCATGTGCGCCATACACAGTCTATGTGTGGCGTACATCGTCTGATGCGTGGAGCACATCCCTGGAAAATTTTCAGAAAAACGGTATTTTGAATCATATTTTGATGTATTTTGATTTTCCTAGTGGTATTTGATGCTTTACAGTGGCTCAAATATTTTGGATCTATCATAAAATAATTACATTTAATTAATTTTGGCCTCAAAATTAATTTTCTACGATAAAAAGCCATTTTTACTCGTATAACTGCTATTTTTGAAAGGATTAGATTTTAATTGGTCGAGTGGCTATCTCTAATAATTTTTATATGATGTTAGCCCTCCCATTTAATTTTCCATGATCAAATAAAAATAATTTTACCTAAAATTATTTTTATGAAAATTAATTTTCACGATCCGGCTCGTGTTAATTCATGAAATTATTACCAAATAATTGCTGGATTTTTACACTTGGTTCATGCTTTTATATGGCATTGGACTAGTCAAATAAATCCTAAATTCATTTGCTACTAATGAATTTATTTGTTTGTTTTGCATATTAATCATTCGTGCATTTTTAGCTCGTGTCGCCCAAGGAGAAAATTCACCCGAAGTGGAGGGGATGTTACTTAACGTCCCAAAATATGTATGCGAGCATATTTATGTAATAGGCTAGGATTATTATTGACTTGTAATAATTAATCCCCCCTAATATCCCCTAATTTCCTCGATCCCTTTCACCGGCCTCTATTATTTTTATTCATGGATGGATTTATATTTGCTTAAATATACGTCATCATGTCACATGCCATGTCACATGACATATCACACACTACTATAGCATGCCATGCATATGCCATGCCATAACATACCGTATTTTGCATGCATATATGTATAAATATACGAATACACAAATACGCTAAATACACCAATACACAAAACAATACGTGAAATTAACGAATATGCCATGCCATTACATTCCACACACCATATCACATGCCATGATATATACTATGTTGAATACACATTCACATAAATATCACTATGCTATGTCATACATATGCCATGTCATATATCATTTCACATATCATGCATATGGTATGCCATTCACTATGCCATGTCATACACATGATATGTCATACATCATTTCACATGCCACGTGTATGATATGTCATTCACTATGCCATGTCATATATCATTTCATATATCATGCATATGGTATGCCATTCACTATGCCATGTCATACACATGATATGTCATACATCATTTCATATATCATGCATATGATATACCATCCTTCCCACATGCTATGCATATGTCATGTTATATGTCATCTCATATATCATGCATATGATATGTCATTTATTTCACATGCCATGCATATGGTATGTCATCCATGCTACCTGTAATGTCTTGCATCATCTCACATATCATGCATATGATATGCCATTTATTCCACATGCCATGCATATGCCATGTCATCCATCTTGCATGTCATGTATATGCCATGCCATTCGCTTATATGCCATGTATACAACACACATCTATAACGTAAATATGACCCAAAACGTTAACACTTTACTCTATATACATGCTATTTATCATGATTATATGCTTATATGTCATGCTAAGTTGCTATATCATGCATCTGATATCTCATTCATGTTCATATGTCATGCATATGCCATGTTACTTTATCATAATTACACATATCATGCATATGCCATGCCATCCAAATGTCATATAGCTTTATATGTCATTTTATATGCAATCTTGCAATGCCAAATCACATGTCACGTTGTGTGCTTACTTTTACGCTTGTATGCTTGCTTGCTTAGGACAATTAATCTCAACTATAATGGTAAAATTGATTTTGGAAACTCATAGAATAGATCTCCACCACCCAAACCCAATCTCTGAAGGGTTTAACTAGCATTCATGCTATGGGTCGGTTGGACCAATCTGGAACCATCCGGTGGTGACTCCCTTGCGACTCTTTCGAGTTTGTATCATTCCCTGAGGGAACCCCTCAGGAAGACTATGCTTTTGCTCCAAGTATGGTCCTTGGTCCATGAGCATCGCACGCCTCACTCTGGGAGGTCGGCAGAAACCGGCGCTCACAGTGGCGACTCCTCTGGGGACATAACGGTGAAAGAGTGGTGGCATCTAAGAGTTTCCATATCAATTTTACCATCATAGTTGGATTAATTGTATGCATCACAACACCAGTTCATGTCTACACACACCACATAACCTCCCGTGTCAAGCCGGTGATTGTGGGTGAGTGAGTACCTTGGACTCCATTCGACTCCTTAGAAAAGTAAATCTGCCTTCACCACTCGCTGCACTATACTGATAACCGTCGATGATTCCTGACGGATAGACGCGAGGTATAGTCCTATATCGATGATTCCATTCAGTTGGATAGATTATGGATAATGTGGCAGGGGACCTTAGCCTGTTCTTAAAACTGGACTAAAGCCCATGTAGTAAGCCTAGCAACATTCCAAACTAGGACCCTTATTGTTTGCTATATGGATCTTTACCTTATCATGTCAATGGATTTGCATAGACCCAACCTATTTTCCTCTCACATATTGCTCTGCTAAGAGTTAGAATCCTTTCATGATTCCGTATGGTTGCATAACCTCATGCCTATTCAACAGGCGTACTCTTATCATAACAATATGATCATGCCTGTATTACTCTGCTAAGAGTCGAAATCTTTTCATGATTCCGTATGGTTGCACAACCTCATGCCTATTCCACGGTCATACTCTTATCATAACAATATGATCATGCCCGTATTGCTTTGGTAAGAGTCAGAATCCTTTCATGATTCCATATGGTTGCACAACCTCATGCCAATTCCATTAGCATTCACTTATCATAGCAATATGGCTAGGTTGAAATGTTATCGGGTTTTCACCGTAATCCCTTATATGATTGGACAATGATCAAACCATTCGCTTGCCTATTTGAGAGAATCGCACCTTGAGTTCCCAGTGTAACTCCGGGTTAGTATCCCACCTAGGGCAGGAGAACTTGAATTGACCAATTCTCGTGGAGCTATAAGACTGGAAGGGAGCGCTGCTGCATGTTATGTGTTCACTAACCTTTTTGTGTTTTCCGTCCAAATACGTATACATGCATACTCATGCAATTCTCTAACAAATTTCCTTTGTAGCCATAATGCTAGATGTTTCCTAGCATAGGACACCCATACATCTTATGTGACGCATCACGTGCACCCACGCATATTAACTCACTTTGTTGCAGCCATAACATCGCATATTTCCTAGCGAAGGTCACACATACATTCTACATGTTGCATCACGTGCACTATATACAACCGCATGTGCATACTCATGCATCCATGCTAACTCTTTCTGTCATATACAGAACCATGTCAGACTTACAGAACGCCAAAAATGTCGCATCTTCATCTGCCCCTGTGGCCTCAACACTGGATGAGGCCACACTTGCTGCAGTTTAGAAGCTCATCAACCAGTCTGTGGCCAAGCTCTTAAATGATGATTTCAAGACTCTCCTGCAACAACAGATCTTGGAGGCTCTTAGTCCTGCTGAATTCATCACCCCACCAGCTCTGATCAAGGAAAAGGGGAAAGGTGTCAATCTGTATGACATGGAGACTGATGATGATATCTCACTCTATATGCATGATGTTTGGAAGTCTGAGACCACTATCTTAGAACAGAAGATTGAACAACTGCAGACCATCATGAAGACCAAAGGTATGGGGTCTGACCTGGATTATGATGAGTTCTCTGTCCAAGCTATCAAGGGGCTGCCTGGCAAGTTCAAGCTCCCTGACGTTCCCAAGTACAATAGAGTTGGGCACCTGAATAACCATTTAAAGACCTATACCATGCTAATGAGCACTACTGACCTGTCAGATGATCAGATAGTTCAGCTCTTCTTCATCTCACTGGAAGGACCAGCACTAGCCTGGTATCACAGCCTCAATAAGGCAACCACGGCAGAGTGGAAGTCTCTTTGTACTGCTTTCTGTAAACAGTACGGGTTCAAATCCCAATTTGATGTAACCTTGATGGATTTGGAAATGGTCAAAAAAAAAGCCAATGAGTCTTTTATGGATTACTTTAGTCGTTGGATGGACAAAGCTGCACTGGTCAGACATAAGCCATCTGAATCTGACATGATCAACAAGCTTATCATGGGGTCATTGCCACTTTACCAGAAAAGCTAAAGTATCAGATGTTCCACACTTTTGAGGACATCTACTCAGTGGGATAATGCATCGGATAAACTGAGGGTAAGAAAAAGGAGCTTTCCTTCCCAAAACCCAAAACTACCACCTATACATAAACACAACCGAAACCTCACTACGCCAATACCCTACAAATACCAAAACCACAACACATTAATGCCCTGCAAACACCAAACCCCATACTTAGAAATACTACCCCATCCAGGAAATTCTCTGATCTTGGAATGCCACTTTCCAAGGTCTTTGGATTCCTTCTTAAAGCCAAGCTCATCAAGCCACTAGAGCCAAACTTCAAAACACCACCCCCAGCCTCGGTGGATACCAAAACATACTGCCATTACCACCAGCACCATGGTTACAACACTGATGACTGTCACTCCATTAGACTCATCATTCATAACCTCATTGACTCTGGTGAGATTGAGGACCCTGAAAAATCCAAACCCTCAACCAAAACAAACCCGTTGCCAAACTACCACAAAGCCAACCACACCTACATGCTCCAATCAAGGTTGCCAGAATCCCTGGTTCTGAACTCCTTTTCTCTTCTCAGTAATAAGGGGAGTGCTCAATTGCCTACTATCACCTTCTGCCCCAGTGGTGGATTTGACATTGTTACCATTGACATATGGTACAAGAGTTTAGAGGATGAGTCAGCAGCTACTCAGAAATCCTCTAAACCTGAAGCATCAGATACACAGGCTTTTAACAAGGGTAAGTCGGTCGAGATTCCCAAGGTAACCAAGCAGCAAAAGGGGTTAGGTGCTAACAAAATGTCCTCTCGAGTCCGTAATATGACTCGCACTAGTAAGGTCTTCACTCCTCCCGACCTCGGGAAGAAGCTAGAAGCTCCTATGAAGCCAATCGAGGCTAGGCCCACTACGGATGAAGCTAGCCCAAGCAATATTCCAGCTCCACAACCAGTTGATTAGGCTACTCAGCCTGATAATGTTGTCGTCAAGCAGCTAAAGAAGATGCAAGCTAATATTAGCATCTGGGACTTGGTGCTATCCTCCCAACAACATCGACAGGCCATCGTCAAAGTACTCTTAAGCATAAGGATCTCTCCCTCTACTTCTACCTTCAGCATAAAGAGTCAGCTGGTGAACCAGAAACTACCTTCTAGCATGATCACTTTCTCTGACGCGGATCTACTGGCAGAGGGAATCTGCCACAGCAGAGCAGTATTCATCAGGGTTAATATCATGAACTTCTCCACCCCCTACGTCATGGTGGATGATGGGTCAAGCATCAATGTCTGTCCTCTTAAGGTATTGCCCAAGCTTGGGATTCAGCTTTCAAACTTGAAACCCTGCAAGACCATCATCAGAGCATATGATGAGTCCAAATGGGAGGTTACTGGTACCTTCACCACCACCGTCACTATCGTGCCAATCAAATCAGTGATGGAATTTACAGTTCTAGACATCCTAGTGTGATTTACATTATTATTGGGCTGACCGTGGTTCCATCCTTTGGGAGGTGTGCCATCTACCTTACACCAGAAGATCAAGTTCCCACACAACGAAGGTGTGGTTACTATCACTGCTGATGATGAGGTAGCTCTGGCTTGCATCAAAGAAGATATCCCTCTTATGACTGGGTTCCAAGTCGCTACCATTGGAGAACCTGAGTCCTACTCATACCAACCGAGTCCCGCTATGGAGAGGATGATGCAACTCATGAACTACATGCCTGGTAGGGGCTTAGGTCGATACCAACAAGGCCCAGTAGAGTTTGATATTCCTACAGCCATGTGGGAAGAAAGGTATTGCATTGGGTTTGACCCCTACACTTGGGATAAGCCAGAGGAGTGCAAGTTGGTTCTCTTCATCCAAGGAGAGACATAGCATGATTGTGCTCCCGAGTTGCCTAACTTAGATGATTTCTTTGAACAGCAGTTTGCTATCTTTGGTGACATCTGTGATATGTCAGCCTTGACAGTAGCTAGAAAGAGTGCTGCTTCCTTCACCATCAGCCTTGATGATGCCTTTCAGATCTTTAGTGATGTTGCTGATCTTACCACTAGCCGTCTAGAGCCAAAAATCACTACAGTCGCTGCACTGGGAGCCAAGCTATAAAACTTGGACATGGAGGACCTACTGCTGCCAAAGGTCTACGAGGACATAGCCACGCTGGTGGATAGTATCTTTGAGGAGCTTTTGTATGAGGACACTGACATCCCAATTTCTATTTTATTTGATGATGATGTAATCCCATATAAATATAATACAATAAAGAACAACTTTGCTTATGCTTGCGATGTGTATTCTAATGGCATTGTGCATGAACATGTGTATTACATGAGCATTTTTTGACATTAACGCATCATGCGTTGAAAATGTTAACATTAACATAGATGAAAAGCCATGTCTACTCCAGATTGCATCAGACTTAACCTTTGAAAAGAGAATAAAAATAATCAGCACTCTAAAAAAGCACATAAAAGCCTTTGCTCTAGGCTACAAAGACATGCCAGGTGTCGACAGATCCATTCCGTAGCATAGAATTCCTACAAAGCTAGGGTTCAAGCCAGTTAAGCAGAAGCTACGACGCCTCTAACCAGAATGGGCTCAGAAGGTCAAGGAAGATGTCCAGAAGCAGTTGGATGCCAAATTCCTTGAAGTGGTCGACTATCCAGAATGGTTGGCCAATGTAGTTTTGGTTCCCAAGAAAGATGGCAGGGTCAGAGTCTGTGTAGACTACAGGGATCTGAACAAAGCATGCCCAAATGATGACTTTCCTTTACCTCATATCAACGTGCTAGTTGATAGTGCACCTGTTAATGCCATGTATTCCTTCGCTGATGGATTTTCAGGATATAACCACATTATAATGGTAATTATAGATAAGGTGAAGATAGCTTCATCATAGAGTGGGGGGGGACCTACTGCTACAAGGTCATGCCCTTTGGCTTGAAGAACGCAGGTGCCACTTACCAACGAGCTGTAACAACCTTGTTACATGATTTGATCCACAAGGAGGTCGAAGTCTATATGGATGATATGATGGTGACGTCTCCCACTTCCCTGTTGTCATATAGGAAGGCAATTTAGTTCTGAAGCAAGTCAGATTAACTATCCATGACCCTCATGGAAAATTCAAACCTAACTGGGAGGGCCCATTCCTAGTTAAGAAAATCCTCTCCAAAGGCACTGTTCGCATCTCGGATTTGGAAGGCAATGAATTCTTGAAACCTGTCAACCTTGATCGGCTGAAGAAATATTTTACCTAGAGCAAAGAGTAAAAGAAAAGGTGAAATAAAAATGAGAAGCCTGGTGAGCTGAAAACCTGCATAGGTAGTTCATGCAAAAATTAAGGCAAAAGAAAAATATTCAGTCGATGAGTTGAAAATCCGCTCAGACGACTCATGCAAAAGTTAGAGCTCTTGAAAGCAAAAGGAGAGTGTTAAAATAGTTGATCAGAAAATCTCACGTGAGGCTGGTCAATAACAGGGCTTAATTCTGACGCACATCCTGAACTTCTGTGTTGGTTTTAACATTTTTCATGTAAATGTTTTAATCTCATTAATGCAAATGGAACACATGTTCATAAACTTAGCCATGAGTCATATAAATCTCAAACACAAAGCATTATCATCCTTTATTACATATTATTGCCTAATAATTTCTCGTAGTACAGTATTTAAGCTTGGTACAGCACCCATAGCTTGTACTCATCATCAGTGGCAGATCCGGCTTCAGGAATCTCTACTAGCACTATTTGGCGATGAAGCCAGGTCCTCTCTACGTGCTCCAAGAAACGGGGCACCAACCTTCCTCCCTCAAATTCTGTCAGTCAAGGTATAGTCTGTCGGTGGCCATACTGACGACAGATTCTGGCAAGACTGTAGTGCATGCAACGACTAAATCCCGGTAGTAGGATACAATCAATGTAAGTCATTACAGTCACATACTGTATACACCACCAAGGCCAACTCCACCTGATCTCGCTCTCTGGTCAGGTCCCCATCCACTCCATCCAGCCTTGGAATGTCAGCATCCTTGCCTTACTGAAGGTATAACCTCTACGCATGTGGCTATGAGGTACATATCTCTGAAAGTCACCTACCGGCGGTGCTAGGATCCCAAGCTTCTCTTAAAACCAGATCTGTAATAAAATAAAAAAATAAAATAAAAGCTCACTGAGTTGAAAAACTTGTAAAAGGCTACTCAGACAAAAATTAGAGCGACCCACTGAGCGAAAAACCTAAAGGGGCAGTTCAGGCAAAAGTTAGGGTCTAAAAGCAAAAGTGATAGCTTGATGAGCTGAAAACCTTGCAAAAGGTGACTCATGCAAAAATTAAGACCAAAACGTAACTTGTTTAAGTTGAAAACCTGCAAAGGCAGCTTAGAATTCTTACTTGTAGAAGAAGTAGACTACCACTGAAGCGCTTGGATTGTCCTCACCTCACTCTGTCTAGCTTGATGATTATCTCCACTATGATCATAGGAAAAAGGGTCCGACCCTGCATCATCTGGTCTATTATAGGCCGATCAACAAATCTCTATGACCTGATGGATCAATGAATAGGAATTGTACCAGTAACCCAAGCCCAGCTACCCTTAGCCATGAAGGGGTATTTACTGACTTCTAGCCACATAGCCAGAAAAGAGCAATGACATCCATAGAACCCTCTGTAGCTAAGAGGGACCTCACAGTGGTCAAATCAATGTCAAAGGCCCTTATTAGATACAATTCTGCTTCTCCTATTGACGCACACATTGTCAACATTGTCGATATCTCGTAGGTAACTCTGAGGATAGTAGCAAACTCCTCATACATCGAACACAGCTCCACATGTCTGAACCGGAATACATGAACCACCGAATCCTAAAATTGAATTACAGTATGTAGGAAAGCATTGTTGATTGTGGCTTGTGGAAAGGTTCTCAGGTTTTTGAGTTCGATCCTGCTTAATCGACCCCACTCCTAGTTGCCCCAACGACAAGAAAGAGCATGGAAAGCAGACAGTGATTGCTGAGTCATTGTATATCTATTTTTTTACACAGAAAAGTAAATGAATTATGTTTTGGTACTAAAACATAAGGTATGGGGTATTTATAGTAGCAAGCAGCTTTGGATTCCATAGCTAAATTCAAAAGATACACAGTTCAAGCTTTTATCTATTTTCACAGCTGGTACGTAACAACCCTAGCGTACTAAGCACGCAACGCCAGATTGTAACACATAATCTTATTCTAATTCAGAAACTACAGAGTTCTAACATCATGCATATAAGAACTTGATGTCACATCTCCTCTATGCATCATCATCGCCCGAATGATCTTCATCAGGGCTGGGACTATCCAAGACCTCAATGTTGTAACGCTCCAGACGCACCATCAACTGGGCAATCTCTCGTCCCATCTACTCTGTTGTCTGAGCGCAGCGGTCTTGCTTCCCCTACTCTAAATGCCAAATCATCTACAAACATGAGTATATAGGCATATAAGTTATGCATCCATACATTCCCACGCACTCGCATTTATAATAAGTACTCACCTGAACAGTCAACATCTTAGAGGTATGGTAGCAGCGCAACCCTGTCAGAAGCCTCGAAGTGTCAGCCATGGCATCCCTAGATACCTGCACAGGTCAAACGTATATAAGACTACTGAAGTCATAGCAAATACAGAACACATGCACTCACATGGGTGGTGTTCGGAGGATTCTGCATCCTAAAACCAGCCATTTCCAGCAAAAACTCGAGTTTTGGGTATTCGGAGTTGAGAGAAAATCAATTTGGAAGGGGAAAACAAAATGATTTTTTGGTTGGGAGGCTTGAAATATAAGATTTTCAAGTCATGTGCGCCACACATAGCAGAAAATGCTAATGTGTGCCAACCCTCCACTAAGATGTACATGAAGAATTAGGCCTCTAGTAAAAAATTTTAGAATTTTTGGAGGTCATTTGCTTTGCCGAACCCAATTTTCACGATCCACAACATTTGAAAAATCCAGAAAATTAGTGAGAATGCAGTAGACTGATACTCCAAAATTCAATTATTTTTCCTAAACCCTTTCAATACCAATTTCACTAATAAATTATTTTTTCATGTCTGGCATAGATAGGAAATTGTTCTAGTAGACGATCAGAATCAGTCAAACCTTTGACTTTTGGTCAAGCTGTTGACAAGATAGTGTTGCAATCCGACAAAGGTCCCAAATGTAGACATTGGAGGCAGTCAACACATATTTGATGGCACGAGAATAGATCTGACAGTTGATCATCCTAACCCAGCAGACGGTCACCTTTAGTTCCGCCGTTGAGCCACTCGATCCAGCAGAGATCACAGAGTCAAGCCTTTGACTTCAAAACCCTAATGCATAGGCATCTGAATGTTGACTTTAGATGATGAAACTTGCAAAGAAGCCATCAGTCTCGCAGTGACCCCCGGTCAGCCCTGATTGGAATAGCCTGAACGTCGGGCCCCTAATGATAGAACTGGGATTTTTGCTGGTCAAAATCATCGACCAGAAAGTGTCAAAGACCCAGCAAAGGATCCCAAATGCCATTTTGGAGATATTTGACATTTTTAAGATGGGGCGAGCATCGACCCAGCAGACGGTCGCCCAAGTCCTACAAGTGATCGCTTGATCCAGCAGAGATCATGGAATCAAGCCCTTGACTCTCAAAGCCTAGCAGTTGGCATCTGAACAATGATTTCAGATAATTTCAAGCCTTGCAGCAAAGCCATCAGTCCTGCTGAGGACTACTGATCAACCTTGATCATTTAGCTCGAGCATCAGGCTCCCAGTGACAGAATTGGGTTCCTAAGCCTCAGCATGAGTAGCAGATCAGCATTGATCAATCTAGCTAGGGCAGCAGGCTCCCAGTCATAAAATTGGGTTACAAGCCTTCACGTGAGCACTCTATAAAGCCTCAACGCGAGCACACTGTAAGCCTCAACATGAGCATCGGGCCTCAATACGAGCGTCGGTCAGGTACCTTCCTTATTTCTTGTGAAAAGTCATGTTATGATCAGATCTCATTTTCATGACTTGTGCTTGTGTCGTCTCAAAATGGTCCTGATCAGGGGGCAAACTGTTGACCTTGACTTTTCACTCACTTGCAATTTCGGGTTTCTATCGATTAGGCTCAGTATTAGTCCCCGTTGCCAATCCCGATTATGCATATATGCCTCTATGGCTTCCCCTGGGTGTTTTGGACATTCAAAGCGCATTACAGTTGACGGGGCCCACCATGTCACTAGTGGGGCCCACCACCCTCGTTAACTTATTCTGGGTGTTCTGTGCATATAGAACACACTTTATTCTTGCCTATGCAAGGCAAAGTATACAGAATGCAAAATATTGCATTTTGGGCACTTGACATTATTTAGCCGAAATAGTACATAGGTGGGGCCCACCACCTTTACTAGTTTTTTTGAATATTCTGTGCATATAGAGTACATCACGTGTTGCCTACGCAAGGTAGAATGCATGGCATGCCAAATGCCACATTCCGGGCACATAGCATTGTGGGGCCCAAGTTAGGGCACTGGTGGGGCCCACCACATCTGACGACACATTTTGAGTGTTTTGTGCACATAGAACACATTCCATTCATGCCTACATGAGGCAGAATACTTAGCATGCAAAATGCCACATTCTAGGCACATCGCACTATGGGGCCACCCGAAGGCACTAGTGGGGCCCACTGCCCATTTTGGTCCATTCCGAGTGTTCTGTGCATACAAAGCACATTTCACTGATGCCCATACAAGGCACAACACTTGGCATGCTAAATGCCACATTTTGGCCATATAGCATTATGAGCTCGAAATAGGCCCATTAGTGGAACTCATCATTCAAGGTTGAATTTGGTAAAACTCATAACTGTAAAGTGACTCGAAATGTCGTTTGCATCTTAGTTGACATATGGCACGCATCCAGTTTTACCGTGCAAGCTGGCACACATAGGGCAAAAATGCTATATGCGTAGCACATAGCACTATGCGCTACGCAGATGGCTTAAAGAAGACATTTAGTGGGGCCACTTTCGGGACCAAACGGGATGCAAGCCACATCGTACATCATCTTAGAATGTCAAATAATGCATATTTGACATGCCACATGTATTACATTTTGCCCATATGAGGCAAAAGACACATAGGGTGAATAGTGCCATACATGCACTATTTGAAAAGAAAAGACGTTTGGTCGGGAGCCTTCACGGGACCAAATTTGAAGTATTTTTCATTGCATAATGCCTTAATATGTCAAATGATGCATATTTGACATGTGACATGCATTAAATTTCACCCACACGAGGTAAAATGCATGAATAGGGCAAATGGCACTATACACGAACTATGCAAGGAAAAAAGACGTTTGATGGGGCCCACCTTCCGGACAAAATCCAGAAAAATTTTCTTTACAAAATGTCCTAATATGTCAAATGATGCTTATTGGACATGCAACGCGCATCCAGTTTTGCTCATGTAAGGTGGCACACAAAGGGTCAAAATGCTATATGTTGCACACATAGCACCATATGCTAGGCATGTAGCATTTATAAGATGTTTGGTCGGGAGCCTTCTCGAAACCAAACCGGATGTGTGCCACATTACACAATGCCTTGGTACATAAAATGATGCTTACTAGGCATGGGGCACACATCCCGATGCAACCACAATGGGCCCCATGCAATGGGTCAAGATGTGATGTGCTGCGCATATAGCACCATGTGCGCAGTATATGGGCTATGTGCTACGCACATCACATGATGTGCGCCACACATTCCCTTAAAATTTTTCAAATCCAACCTAAAAATTACAATTTTGCCACGCCCTAATTTGGCTCTATAAATATAGAGTTTGGGGTCTGAATTAGGGGTCTAAAATTTGCTCCAAAAGCAACCTAAAACTCTGCTAAAATTCTACCAAAATTAATTAAACACTTAATTAATTAAATTCTAGGGATTTAAAGATAAATTGGCTCTAGTTAGTCTCCTTAAGCATGATTGGAGTGAAGATCAAGGAGGAAGACCTACTGCTAACACGTAAATCTTCTATTTTCTTCATTATTTTTCAATTCTGCTACTATTTATGGGACATATGCTGCGCATATAGACCCATGTGCACCACATGTAGCTCATGTATGACACACATGAGCCTATATGCCGCGCATATAAGCTCCAGATTTCAAAGAAAATGCCATTTTTCTCCTATTTTTCATCAGTTTTTCACCTGATCTGGCTATTTCAACAACATTAAAGGCTCCCTTATGCCTCTAGTGTTCTGGATCTGCCACATACGTGAAAAATTTAAAATAATTTCAACTTTAAAATTATTTTTCTTGAGTTGGATGCAAATCCACAAAGCAAAACTCATTTTCATGCTACGATCTGCTTAGATTGAGGCTGGATCTAGGGTTTTTGCTTAAAAATCCTTGATTTTTCTTCGATTTTTCAACCCATGTGTGCCACATATGCTACCATATGAACCACGTATAGCTTATGTGTGGCACATATGGATCCATGTGTGGCGCACATGGATCTTGGATTTCACAGAAAATACCATTTTTTGCCCAATCTGCTTCGGATCTGATTTTTCCAGCAACTCCAGAGGCTTGTCCATGTTTTTGGGGTTCTGGATCTATCAAATATTGTCCAGATCTAATTAATTTTAGCCTTAAAATTAATTATTTAAATTAATTACCTAATTAATTATTTGAAATGTAAAACGGAGGTCGATTCGTGTTCAAAATGAGGTACTATCTTCATTGAAGTTGATTATTTTGGTCTGTAGATCGTTTCTGTACTGACATATTTGATTTTCTCATAGATTTACAAGCCATGCGTGCCACACATCTTGCCATGTGCGCACATCCCCTGGAAAATTTTCAGAAAAACCATATTTTGAATCGTATTTTGGCATATTTTGATTTTTCTAATGGTATTTGATGCTTTACAGTGGCTCAAATACTCTGGATCTATCATAATATAATTACATTTAATTAATTTTGGCCTCAAAATTAATTTCTTATGATAAAAAGCCATTTTTACTCGTATAAATGTGGTTTTTGAAAGGATTGGATTTTAATTGGTCGAGTGGCTATCTCCAATAATTTGTATGTGATGTTAGCCCTCCCATTTAATTTTCCATGATCAAATAAAAATAATTTTACCTAAAATTATTTTTATGAAAGTTAATTTTCATGATCTAGCTTGTGTTAATTCACGTAATTATTACCAAATAATTTCTGAATTTTGACTCTTGGTTCATACTTTTATATGGCATTGGACTAGTCAAATAAATCCTAAATTGATTTACTACTAATGAATTTATTTGTTTATTTTACATATTAATCATTCGCCATGTCATCCATCTTGCATGTCATGTATATGCCATGCCATTCGCTTATATGCCATGTATACAACACACATTTTATAATGCAAATACGACCTAAAACGCTAATGCCTTACACTATATACATGCTATTTATCATGATTATATGCCTATATGTCATGCTAAATTGCCATATCATGCATCTGATATGTCATTCATGTTCACATGTCATGCATATGCCATGTTACTTTATCGTAATTACATATATCATGCATATGCCATGCCATCCAAATGTCATATAGCTTTATATGTAATTTTATATGCAATCTTGCAATGCCAAATCACATATCGCGCTGTGTGCTTACTTTTACACTTGTATGCTTGCCTGCTTAGGATAATTAATCTCAACTATAATGGTAAAATCAATTTTGGAAACTCATAGAATAGATCTCTACCACCCGAACCCAATCTCTGAAGGGTTTAACTAGCACTCATGCTATGGGTCGGTTGGACAAATCCGGAACCATCCGGTGGCGACTCCCTTATGACTTTTTCAAGTCCTATCATTCCCTGAGGGAACCCCTCAGGAAGATTGCGCTTTTGATCCAAGTGCGGTCCTCGGTCCGTGAGCATCACAAGCCTCACTCTGGGTGGTCGGTAGAAACCAGCGCTCATACAAAGCATGTTAGTTTTGCATGGAAAAAGGCTATGCACCATGCGTATATCCATTGAACATGCACAACATGTAGCACTATATGCTCTACACAATAGAAAATACATGCAATGTATTCCACCTTCTACAAGAAAAATGTAATGTGCTTTGCATGTCTAAAGCACGCATAGGACGCTAAAAGGCATGTATGTAAATTAGGATCGATATCGAGGATGCGTACCAAGTTGAAATGAAGAAAATCCAAAGTTGAAGATGTAAATGAAAAGTCAGGGTCTACACAACAATTAACATAACTAAGGCAATAACACTTAAATAGAAAATGTATATATTATAAACACATAAAGACTTAATAGAGTTAACAAAGTTTATCAATCAGTTGATCATATGATAATTTGTAAGTTAAAAATCATACAAACTAAAGATAACAAGTTTGACACACATAAAAGTCATATTTATAGCTAAAATTGGAAAATTGATGCTAAAATACACAGTTTGGTCAATTAGACAACTCAATAAGGATCGTCAATATCCTCTATTATAATAATCACACTACATGGAAATAATAACCAAAGTCAAAAGAGAGAATAAACAAGTAAAAATAGATTTGATAAATAAAATGAAATCATACATAGATAGAATAAGAATATCAAAATATCTAACTGAATTATTAGTTTTAGTGTTAACAAAGCTGAGACAACAAAATCCAGACATGTATTTAACTAACATGAAATTAACAAAAATAAACAACTGATAAAACTACTAAAGATAATACTAAACACATAACACACAAAAAGAAATGATAAATGATAGTATGAAGAAAATAACATAAACAGAGTCCTTAAAGTAACCTAGAAACAAACACAAAAATCAAAACCAACATAAGATGTGCTCGATAACTCAAGTCAAACATATGGGCAAGATAAACACATAATCCATTATTAATAAGCAAACAAGTAAAAAGAACATAAAATCTAAACATATTTCAGCATACAAAAACATGAAAATAAAGAGAAACATGCAATATAAATAAGCCGTAGTCAATGAAAATAAGAAAGAATAAGCAAACAAAAATCATCAAATCATATAAGTAATGAAGAAGTATGAAATGTAAAACACAAATAAAGAAATCATGGAACACACAGTCAATAAAATGAATTCGATGAAAGTAAATTAAAATAAAGAAGAACTAGAATAAAAATAAAATATGTACCTGTAGACCATGACTTTTCACCTACGCGCTGTAACTTTGGATTTTCTTTGATTCGGCTTGATACAGGTCCCCGATGTCGATCTTGATATGTATACATGCCTTTTAGCCTCTTACAAGTGCACTACATTTTACTTGTAGAAGAAAAAGCACATAACATGTATTTTCTGATGTGTGAAGCACATAATGCTACATGTTTTGCATGTTCAATAAATATGAGCATGGTGTATAGCCTTTTCCCATACAAATCTAACATGCTTCATATGTAACCATGCATTATAAGTCATTTGATGCTTGTTAGGCATGGGGTATACATCCTAATGTGTCTCTATTGAGTGACACACATAGGTGTAAAATGCTATATGTTGGGCATGTATTGCTATAAATTATGCATATACCCTTTTTCTAGACTATATGCTGCACATATAGTAATATATGTTGCATATATCTAGTTTAATTTCATAAAATCCTACATTGTTTGCTTATTTTCTAGAAACTAATTACCCTCACCTATAAATATAAGTCATATGTTTATGGGGAAAAGGTCTGAAAATTATTAATTATGGCTAAACTTGCTAAATTCATTTCTCACTTAATTAAATATTTAATTAAGTTACTAATTAAGATTAGAGACTAATTAATCCTCGCTTTAAATCACTAAACTCATTTGGAATCAAGATTTGAAGCTAATTTTCATTAGTGAGTGTGGAATGCCTCTTCTTTTCTCATTTTCTCTTGATTTCTTTATAGGTTTATGATTTCTACTTTGTTTTTCATTGATTGGCTTCAATTATGAAAGTTATAGTAGCATTCTTAGCTTTTTCAAAGCTAGAATGATCTATATTATCATATAAAAGCTCCATTTCCTTCTGATTTCTGCTCGTTACATACGACGTATATCACAGTATATATAGCATATATAGCTTATATGTTGTGCACATCATGCTATATACGGTAGATATAACTATTTGTTTTCTATTGTTTTACAATTTCTCAAACATTTTTGCTTGTTTTTTTGATGATAATCGAAGTTTGTAGTAGCATTAATGGTTTAACAGTAACCTTAATGATCTAAATTCATCATACATTGATTCAATTTGATTAATTTTGGCTTCAAAATTAATTTTCAAGTTCAATGCTTATTTAATTTGATGTTTATTACAATTGATATGATTGGACTTGAATTAGATATGTTTTCCATCTCTAATTGATGATTAGATGATATTAAAGCCCTCCAATTTCATTTACCATGATCAATTTGGTTGATTTTTCCATTAAATCAATTAAGTTGCTTATTTTCTCAATTAAATGTTATTTAATTATGTTTTAATTTCTTAATTAGTCCAATTTGATTTTCCATGACCAATTTCATTGAATACTTGCCTACCTAGAATAATTAACTTAACTAAAATGGTAAAATCAAATTTAAACTCTGAGGGAATAGATCTTCACCACCTAAACCCATCTCTAAATGGTTTGACTTAGCACTGATGTTATTGGGTTGGTTGAACTAAATCCAAAACCATTCGGTGGCAACTCCATTTTGTGAATCTTTTGAGTCTATTTCATTCCTTAAGGTAGCCCCTCAAGAAGACTGCACTTTCATTCTAAGCAGGCCCCTGATGCCATCTATTGCAAGCCTCTCTTTGGGTCACAATGAAAGGCCCACCTCCAGTGATGACTCCACTAGGGACCTACAGTGAAAGAGTGGTGGCATTGAAATGTAAGAGTTTTATATCGATTTTCCTATTCTAGTCATGTTGGTTGTATTGCATATCATGTACATAATTTACATCTACACACTACCATTTATCCCATGTCAAACTGGTGATTGTGGGTTAATGAGTACCTTTGACTCCATTCAACTCCTCGGGAAAGCAAATCTGCCTTCTCCATTCACTGTCTTATACTAAGGACCTTTGATAATTCCTTGAATGGATAGACACAAAGTATAGTCCTATATCAATGATTCCATTTGGTTAGATAGGTTCTGGATAATATGATGGGGGACCTTAGCTTGTTCATACCCAACTAATACCTATATAGCTAACCATAGTAACATTCCAAAACTAGGACCTTTATTCACATGCTATATAGATCTATACCTTATCATATTAGTGGATTTCCTTAAATTTGACCACTTTTCATACCTCGTATTGCTATGCTAAGGATCAAAATCCTTTTCATGATTTTGTGATAGTTGCATAACCTCATGCCTATTCAATTAGCATTCTCTTATCACAGTAATATGATTGTGTCATATTGCTTTGCCAAGAGTCAGAATCCTTTTATCATTCTGTACTAGTTTCATAACCTCATGCCTATTCAATTAGCATTCTCTTATTATAGCAATATAATCATGCCAAAATACTATCAATTTTTCATCATAATCCCTTATATGATTAAGCAACGATCATCCTTTTGCTTGGCTCACCTACTAAGAGTATCATGCCTTGAGTTCCTAGTGTAACTCCAAGCTAGTATCCCATTTAAGAGATTTTGGACCGACCAATCTTCAAGGAGGTATAAGGGTAGCAGGGAGTGATGTTGTATGCTACGTGTTCACTAACCTTTTTATGTTTTCTGTCCAATACGTATACATGCATGTCCATGCATGATTTTTCACTAACCACTTTCTTTTTCAACCATAATGCTAAATGTTTCCTAGCATAGGTTATGCATACATCCTACATGTTGCATCATGTGCATTACATGCAATCACATATGTATACATATGCATTTATATGCAGAAACGTGTCAAACTCGTAGCCTACTAAGAATGTTGCTTCTCTATCTGACACCTTTTACTCTATGCTTGATGATGCCTCACTTACTACTATCAGTAACTCATTGATCAATCTATGGCTAAGTTCTTATCCAACAACTTCAAAACTCTCCTACAACAATAGATTCATAAAGCTCTTAGCCTTAGAGATTTCATCACCCTGCTAGCTCTCCTAAAGGATAATGGGAAAGTAGTCAACTTATATGATGTCGAGACAGATGATAATGTTTCACTCTATATGCATGATGTTTATAAGTTTAAGACCTCCACGTTAGAGCAGAAGATAGAACAGTTACAGTCTATCATGAAGACCAAAGGGATAGGGTTTGACCTAGATTTGAATGAGTTCTCAATTTGGACTATCAAGGGGCTACCTGCTAAGTTTAAGATCCTGGATGATCCCAAGTACAACGGGGTTGGGGATTCAAAGAATCATCTAAAGACCTAAACTCTGATGATGAGTATGATAGACTTATCAGATGAGCAAATAATCTAACTATTCCTTATCTCACTAGAGGGACCAGTGCTAAAGTATCATAAGCTGAAGTATCAAACTTTTCATACCTTCAAGGATATCTATTCAATCAGCCAGAGGATTAAGTAGACCAAAAGGCTAAAGAAGGAGGAGCCTTCTTTCATTAAACCTAACATCATAACATATACCCAAATATAAAATAAAGCCCATTACATCAATGCCTTACAAAAACCAAATCTCATACTCTAAAACACTATCCAATCCCAGAGGTACTCAAATCTTAGGATGCCACTTTCCAAGGTCTTTAGACATCTCTTAAAAGCTAAACTCATTAAGCTACTTTAACCAAACTTTCAAACACCACCCTTAGCCTCAGTAGACACTAAAACCTACTACCACTGCCACAAGCATCATGGTCATAACACTAATGACTACCACTCTCTTAAGTGAGTCATTCAGAACTTTATTAATTCAAGTAACCTCAAAGATCCTAAGAAATCCAAACCCTCTATCAAGATAAACCTGTTACTAAACTACCATAAAGCCAACCATGCTTATATGATCCAGTTTAGGTTTTAAAAATCCCTAGTTCTTAGCTCGTTCTCTTCCCTTGATAGTAAGGAGATTTCTCAGCTTATTATTATAATTTTTTGGCCCAATTGTGGGTTCAATATTGGCACCATTGATATGTGGTATGATAGTTTAGAGGATGAGTTAATAGATACTTAGGGTTTCTTTAAGTTTGAATTGACTGAGGTTTATAAGTTAAAGAATTGAGAGTTGACTGGGACTACCAAGGTAGCCAAGCCAGTGCTTAAGGCTCCCAAGTGACAGAAGGGATTGGATGCCAATAAGATGCCCTCTTGAGTCTATGACATGACCTAAAATAGTAAGGTGTTCACTCCTCCCAATCTTAGGAAGAAGTCGGATGCTCTGAATAAACTAACTGAGGCTAAACCTACTATGGATGAGGCTGGTTTAAGTAGTGCTCCAACCCTGAAACTTGCTTATAAGGGCAAAGAGATTGCCTAGCTTGAGAATGTAGTCATTAAATAAGTGAAGGCACAGGCTAACATCAGTATCTGGGACTTGGTGCTATATTCCTAATAGCATCGATGGGCCATCATTAAGGCACTCTCTAGTATGAGGATTTCTCTATCTACCTCTACCTTCAGCATGAAGAATCAATTGATGAACCAAGAGATGAAGTCTATCATGATCACTTTCTCATATACAGATTTACTAATCAAAGGTATTCATCATAATAAGGCACTCTTCATTGGGGTGCACATCATGAATTTCTCCACTCTTTATATCATGGTGGATAATAGTTCTGGCATCAATGTCTGTCTACTTAAGGTGATGTTCAAGCTTAAGATTCAGCTTTCAGACTTAAGGTCATCTGAAACTATCATCAAGGCATATGATGAGTCTAAGTGGGAGGTTACTAGCACCTTCACTGCCAATATGACTATCAGGCCAATTGAGATACTGATAGAGTTCATAGTTATTAACATTCTGATGTCATTTGCTTTATTGTTGGGCCGACCATGGTTTCATTCATTGGGAGGTATGCCATCCACCTTGCACCAAAAGATTAAGTTTCCACATGATGAGGGTATGGTTACTATTACCATTGATGATGAGGTTGCCTTAGCCTGCATTAAAGAGGATGTCCTTGTTATGAATGGTTTTCAGATCACCACCATTAAAGAACCTAAGCCATACTCATACCAACTAAGTCTTATTATGGAGAAGATGCTACGCAACATAAACTTTGTACTTGATAAAGATCTAGGTCGGTACTAGCAAGGTTTGATGGAGTTCAATATCTATATAAGCATGTAAGGGGAAAGATACTACATTGGGTTTGATCTTTATACTTCAGATAAGCTAAAAGAGTGTAAGATGGTTATCTTTGTCCAACGAGAGATGCAGTATGATCGTACTCGTGAGTTACTAACTCGGATGACTTCTTTGAATAGCAATTCACCATCTTTGATGATGTTTATGATTTATTAATCTTGACAATGTCCAAGAAGGTCACTACCACTTTTTTTACCATCAGCCTTGATGATGACTTCTAGGTCTTTGGTAATGTTGCTAATCTCACCACTAGTTGCCTTGAGCTAGAACCCATTACAGTTGTCACACTGGAGTCTAAGCTGTAGAGTTTGGATATGGGGCATTTACTTCTTTAGAAAGTTTACAAGGACATTGCCACTGATCACATGTTTTTATGTTGCTTTTTCATAATCATTTCATGTGTTTTAAGTATTTTGTTTTAGTTTTCTTTAAGTTTTACTAAGTATTTTGTATGTTTTCATTATTTTACTAATTTTATTGGTGAAGAGTCCCAAAATATTATTTTGAGGATAATTTGAGTGAATTTGAAGGAAAAACATGCGAAAAATAGCTAAGTAAGAAAGAATAGTGTTCCAAGCAAGGTGCACGACTCGTGAAGCCTGTCACGAGTCGTTACAGAAGAAGTCCCTGAAAGAAGAATGCATTGCACGACTCATGAAGCCTGTCACGAATCGTTACAGAAGAGAGAAAGAGAAAGCAAAGGCAACAGATGAAGTGCACGACTCGTAACAAAGAGCACGAGTCGTTACAGAAGAATTTGTATTTTTCCATCACAAGCGCACGACTCATGAAGCCTGTCACGAGTCGTTACAGAAAGATCTGAAGAAGAAATGAAGGACGTGCTCGACTCGTGACGACAAGCACGAGTCGTAATAGAAGGATTTATCAAAGGAAATCACTCGTACCTGAAGAAGCACGAGTCGTGAAACAGAAATGACACTCGCACAAGCAAGCATACGAGTCGTGACAATTCATACCGTTTGAGAAAAGACATGATTCTTTATCAATGGAACTACCAATCAACATATCTATTTTGTCAAACAATACAATGTTTAGGAATATTCATTTCATTTATTATAAATAGGCCTTTAGGGTCAATGTAAAGGATATAGTGGATTAATAGAGGAGTGCAAGCTTGTATAAGATTAACGTAAATATCCACAGCCTCCTGCTATTTCCCTATCATTACAATTTATGTTCTTA
>CANYBF010679611.1:0-21985 GCA_948192965.1 Dalechampia spathulata
ATGAACAAGCAAGAAATGGAAATATCTTGACTCCATCTTCATCTAAACATGTAGTTCTTTGATTTAACTTGAAGTTTCATGAAGACAAGAAGATGGAATGATGAAGTTTTGGTTGTTCCATAAGAGAAATATGAAGAAATGACTCGAAAAAAATAAAGAAAAATGAAGAAATGGATGAAGGAAGAGAAGTATATTTCAGCCACAATGGAGAGGAGGAAGAAAATAAGTGTATTAGGTTTAAAACAACCCTAATTTTCAGATGGAATGTGATATATATATAGTATGGGTGCAAAATAGCTTCCATACATTCATTTCGTAGGATTCTAGCCCCTTATACATACCATTTTGTATAAATACTTGTATAATACCATTTTCCTTCCCTTTTATCCTCAAAATACATATGGCACACTTCCATACTCATTAAAATTCGTATATCCCTCCATCGATACCATCCACTCATCATTTTTAAACAATAAAATATCATATTATTTTTCTCTTTCCTTCTACTTACACTACCTTTCAAAATACCTGTTCAATTACCCATACCTCAATATTTAATTCTTCCCATCACATGCCTAATAATAATACTCTATTATCATCTCAATAGATCAATTAAATACTCAATTATACTCTCAATTATTCAATAAATCCATTTATGATATCATCATACCCTATTATGATATCATCATGACATCATAAATAAAATTCACTAATTTTACTTTTCTAATATTTTTATATCATTATATACCTTCACAAATGTATTATCAATCCATAATTAATCATTCTTACTAAAATTAAAATCATAATTAAGTTCATTCGCTTACATCATGCTTACATCATCAATGTTCATTTATGACATCATAAATGAAATTCCAAATTCCATTTTGCTTTCTTTTCTATATCATTAATTTTATATTAAATCAATCATCTTAGACATACATATTTCAATATACTTATTTAATATTCCATTATTTACTAATCCATAATTATTTCTATATGTATATATATTATACATATATTTTTCACTTGTATAATTCATTTATACGATCCTTAATTATACTTAATTTATAAATTATGCATACTCCAAATACAATCATAATTTATCTTAATTCCTCAATTGCATGCATTTCCATGCATACGTAAAGATTCTTACCTCGATATACGTGTAATTTATTACTCGATCCAATTTTTCACATTCGAGCTTATTTTTCGCATTCGACTTAATCTACTATCATCTTATAATCATTTCTTAATCTCGATAGGTATTTCCTATTGTTATCATAATATTTATAATTTTCACCTTGAAATGCGCATTTTTCCATAATTTCATGTCATCATCTTATTTTTGATCGTATAGGGTATAATTTCATCACCAAAATCATTAATAATTTTTGCACTAAAACTAAGGATGTGACAAATATGAGAATGTATAAATTAATTTTTTTTATTGTAATAAATTTTGATAAAAAACCTCAATGACTTTTTTGAAACAAATAATAAAGTTTAGTTATCATTTTGATATAAAATAATATTATGTGATACTGACATGGATAATGACATGATATCTAACGTGGTAAAAATTTTAATTATGATTGTCACATCAATAAATTTGATTGATATTTTACAAGTGACTTGCCGGTAAAATAAAAATAGAAATATAGTGATTAAAAAGAAAAAAATTAAATTTAGTTATCAATTTAAAATAATTCCTATAATTTAATAATCACTTAAAATATTAACCCAATACCTTATCTAAATTATATTTTTGAGTATTTTATTATAATTTGCGGATATTTATTTGTTTATTTTGTAAGTCTTTATGGGTACACATTTTGTTTTATGCATTTGTGCAATTTGGAATTGATAATTTCCAAACATGATGTTCATTTATTTATATTAGGTGAAAGAACATATGTACTTGATGACTTAGCTGTAGATCACTATAGCTTCACCCCAACTTCACACTATAATTGAAAATTAAATGTTATTGGAATTTTGTATTCTTGAGCATACATATCATCTCCATATATATATATATATAATTTATTAATAAATATTTTTTAGTTTATAAATTATTATTATTTAAACAACAATTTCTATTTTATTTGCTTGAATATGAAATTAGAAATATAAGAGACTTTTAGGTTAATGAATTTTATCATAGTTGTGACAATTTCTTATAAATGGGTTATTCATGTAAAATTCAAACTTATATAAGTTTTTTTTAATTTTTTAATTTTTACAATAATAATTTTTTTTATAAAATTAGTACATATTATTATTTTTATTCACATATTAGCTCCATGGTAGTTCAATATCTATATTTTTTATTATACTTTTAGACAATTTTTAAACTTTAAAATCTTTTTTAATTCAAAATAATAACATTATAATATGAATATCTTAAATACCTTTAATTTTATTATAATGTGTTCACATGGATATAAAGATGTATGATGCTTTGTATTATTCATGTAACTTAAATTTATTATAATGTATCTATATTTACAAAAATTATTTTTAGTTATTTTGATATTCAAAATTTTTTAAAATTTTGTATATTATGTTTTGTATTTTAAACTTATCATTAAGTTAACATAAAAATATTAATTTTAAATATTAATGATTCTACACTTTTAAAGGTATATTACTATGTTGAAATTAATGATTCTTTTTTCTTTGCAAGTTTTATTTCATAGTAATTGAATATAATTATTATGCATTTAGGAGTCACAAACCATTATACTTTATCAAGTAAGTGATATTCTTAACTTAACTTAATAAATGCCAATTAATTATTTATAATATATCTTTGTTTGCAATGATTATAGTATATTGATATGATTAAAATTTGTATGTTTAGCACCTTCTTTAGATATTAAAGATGGTATGGTTAAACTTCAATTTTTTCAAAATTACTTAGAATTATTTAAACCTTAGAAATCTATTTAGTGTTTATCTTACATGAAATGTTAAATGACACTGAATTATCAAGTGTGAAGATTTGAAAATGTTTTGCTTATATATTTAATCTAGAATGCTTTGCATTCTTTCAATTCATCATCATGTTCTTACTTATGTGAAGAGGCTTTACAAGGAGTGATTCATCAACTGCTAGAGTAAATTTGATAACAACAAACTCAAATGTAGGAGCAAATGCTAATGTTGAAGTAATGAGATCAACAATATCAACAAGAGCATCTTGATTTTATGAAACAAATGTAAGATATGATGATTCAGATGTATGTAACTTTATAAGTTTCTTTAGGTATTTTACATTAATCAGTTTAGTGATAGACTCTGTGATTGTATTATGTAGAATTAAAGTTATTATAGTTAAGACATGATATATCTTTACTTGTCATTTTGGTATCTAAATGAATCTTGTGCTATTCATATGAATGAATGTTAATTTAAAATTTTTATGGTTCATATTAACTAAAACTTTAGTTTTTCAAAATAATTAATCTATATTTTAAATAAAAATTATTATAAAATTAATTAAGTTTACCAATTAATTTAAAACAAAATTTTTAAAAAAATTTATTGTTAAGTAGCAACCATTTAATAATTAAAACAATTTATGTACTAATTACCAAAAATTTTGAAACCATTATTAAGATTTTAATTTATTATAACATTGTAATTATTCATACTGTTGTAATATAAATAGAATTTGTTGTTAAAATTTTTAAACCATTGCAAAATAGCAACAAATTAACCATTATAAATTAGCAATAAAAAATAAATAGTTGTAAAATTATAACCACTGAAAATAGTTACTAAATAGAAATGGATAATATGTTTGCAATTTTCCAACAGATTGATTACATGTTAATGTGTAACTATCAATATTGTTATTGTTTTACAATAATACATGATTGTTATAAAATTACAACAAGATATTTTATTACTAAATTTTTGCAAAGTTAGCAACCATTTATTGAAATAGTTGGTAATGTATTTGTAACTAACAATTTAGTAACAAGTTGATTTGGTTGTTAATTAGTGATAAAATAATATTTAGCAACTATTTAGCAATCATTTGACCAATTACTAAATTATTATTTTCTTGTAGTGAAAGTTCAATGATGAGCAACCTAATGTCTTAGAGTATAGGATGCTAGGAAATTCCTACCAACTCACTTTATAAATTCATGAGACTCCTTTTTAAATTTAAAAGGGCTAAGGTTAAGAATGCACTAAAGAATTTCATCATTACCCTTTTTTAGACTTTTATGATTGATTCATCCTCCTTTAATTGCAAGAAAGGGCATGTCATGTTCTTTAAAGATTATGTTCACTAGCTTCTTCATAGGAATTTAGCTCATTTGATCTTTAGTAAAGTTGAGGCTAATCGGATTTCTAAGTAAGAAGTCTTTTTTTGCTTTATTATATGACTAAAAATAAAAATATCTTATTGACTTCTTTAATTTTCCATCAATTATGCCACCAATAAAATTGGCCCCTTTAACCATGGTCATATCATCATAACTTTAGCCAAAGCCAATGGTATTTCTTTTAGTAATTTCTATTTAGTTACCTTGATCTATTTAACTAGATCTACTTTTATTCATGGGTAGGTTGTATACCTTAACTTTATACTTAAATTGGATAGAGTTCACTCTTGTTAGGTTAATTTAAGGGCTCGACAATGGGATGATAATGATGAGAATGAGAAAATGAGTGAGGATGATGATGCTACTGATGTAAGAGTCTGACAAGAAGGCAAGGGTGGAGCTAGTTCTTATGCTCCTAATGAGACTAATCTTCTCCTTTAACACCTTATAATCTTATTTTCTTTTCTTTCTCTCCTTCCTTTCTTACATTAAGGACAATGTCCTTTTTATTTCACCTATAAATATCATTTATAGATCAGTAAATATTAGGCACAATCATAGTCCATATCATTGATCATTAATTCAGGATATATATATATATATATATAAGTCATTAATAACTCCAAATGTATGAATAAATAGTCATCATTCCAACAAAAGATATCAACTTATATAAGCATATCAACTAAAACACTCATAAGGCATGCATAAGCTACTATATTTAAAATTTACTAAACTATTAGGAGATGTTAATTTTTGAAATAAAATAACCAAATAATTGATAAATACAATAAAAATATTAATTGTTAATTTTACTATAAAGCATTTTCTTTTGAACAAACTATTCATTTACCTGTTAATCTCATTTAAAAAGTTAATAGTAACCAAGCACAAACTTGTCTTAATTTTATCTTTTTCTATCTATGGATTTAAGGTAACTAGAGTTTTAAGACATGCATTGTGTGTTAATATAAATTATTTGTCCTTTTATTTATAATATTTTTATAATATTTTTAAATATTTTCTAATCCTAATAAAATTTTATTATTATACATATCATAATGAATTTTATCTTTTTAAACTTTTATTATTATACATATCATTTAAAATTTTGTTATAATACTTAACTTTAATTCTAATAAAATTTTATTATTATAGATATCATTTTTATAATAGGGTTTTTATCTCCTTGAAATTCTATTATTATATATATCATTTAAAATTATATTGTAAATATAATTTTAACTCTTATAAAATTATGTAATTATACATATTATACATATTAGTTTATAATATGATTTTTATATCCTTAAAATTATATTATTATATATATTTTTTAAACTTCATTATAATAAATAATATGTCATAATAAAATTCTATTATTATAGATTTTATTTTTAGAATATAAGTTTGTATTATATTAAGAATCTATTATTATTTATATCATTTAAAATTCTATTATAATACATAATTTCACTTATAACAAAATATATTATTATAGGTATCACTTAAAATTCTATTATAACATATAATTTTAATCATTACAAAATTTTATTATTATACAAAAGATTAAACTTAGCATTTTATTTATTCTCTTTATATTAATTTAATTCATTTTTATAATAGGATTAATTTAATTTAATTATACATATTTTAAAATAATTTATATATTAACTCATAATTTATTATTAGTTTTTACTCTAAAACATCATGTAAATTATGTAATATTTATTGTTAGTGTTGTATTGTATTATACTTGTATTGCTTGGAGGATTAAACTGAATGATAAATTTTATGATATTAAAATAGTATAAAGGTGTTTATAAAGTATGCATATGAAATAAAGTTTCTCTTGTATGCAAAATTTTAATAGCTAAATGGTCTTTTATCATAATATTAATAGGAATGAATATTATTATTACAAGAAGATCATTACATGTTATCCTTCCTTTAGGGAGTGCACTCTCATACACTATGATATGAGATGTCTGAAGTTAATATGTAGATGAATGACATATTACTATTTATCAGATATGATCTTACTTATGAGATTTCATATAGATAATTAATCTATGTATTTGATATTATATCTCACTTATGTCAGTAATGAAAGAATTGTTAAACTTGTTTGTAACTTGGAGATCAGGTATAATATGAAGAAATTAAAGATAGTTGTACATGAATAAAGGATTCACCACCTTAGATCTTATATAGGGTTTTATCTCATAGTCCATGTGGTAATTTTTTTAATTTAGGAATCTCTGGCTAAAGTAAAATGCCAATTAATGAATAAGTTTCATAAGGGGTATTTTCAGAATAAAGATTATGATGCATGGAGATTCAAGTTTAAAGCATGATATAACACTACCTAATCATGCATTAAGTTGACATTAATTCATACTCAAATATAAATGAGATAATGGATGGTGAAAGAAGTTTATTGTAATGGTATTTGACATGGAAAGGTTGAAGTCAAAATATTAACTTCTTAACATTTGGTTAGTCTTAATGTATGACTAGACATCGTTCATGACTTACACATAATGATATTTTTAAATGAGATTTATGATATATTATTAACATGTTAAAAGCCCAAGAGATCACATACAAACAAGGAAAGTTTTGGATTGAAATTAGAAGATGTTGTGAAATATTATTAAATAATATTTGATATTACTTATAATATTAAATTTTATTTTTTGGTTATTTGATATATCATAAATACAATAGTTTTGGGTTGGATTATGTTATTAAAGGAGGTTTGGTTTATTGGGCTTAGGAAGTCCATTAGGTTTGACCTAATGAATTAAGTTAGCATGTATCATGCACATGCACAACTTAAATTACCCTACTACCCCTTAACCCTAATTATCACATATAAATATGTCGTAATATGTTAATTAGGGCTATAATAGATTTCCATACTCCTCTTACATTGAGAAAAGTGTCTAACACTCTTAAAAGAATAAAAAGCATTCAGTTTTTCCTTATGAAAGGAGAACAAGTTGCATATCATCTTCTTTTATTCTTTATACTCTTCTAGTCATTTGATATAGAGAATGTAAAATTGTTTAACTAATCCTATACTTTCCTTGATCTATGTAGTTTAGAGGTCTCCTAGATTGGGGATTATAAAAGAATTTGCTACAATCCTTCTACAAAACAAGAATAAAGGAGATCATCATCTAAGTGTTGCTAGATCTCTTTGCCATGATCTTTCTTGTGTTGGAATTGATGGAATGATTGCATAGATGAAGATGAAGAAGCTCTTAATGTTAAAGTGCAATAATTTTTTAATATGTTGAATGCATGTGATGTGGAGTTATGACTTGGTTGTAATAAAATGTCGACGATGTCAATATTTGCCCGTATGCTAAATAAAAAAGTAAAACATCATATATCAGAACAAGGATATAATATTATAATACAAGACTTACAAGATGTTTTACCTGAAGATAATTAAATGGTTGAAAGTTTTTATGAGACTAAAAAATTAATTAAAGGGTTAGGTATGCCTGTGGATGAGATAGATCATTGTAAGCATAGATGTATGTTATATTGGAGGGTGAATGTTGAACTTGACTATTGCAAGTTTTGTAACCATCCTAAATATAAGACTAGGAGATTTACAAATACACCTCAACAACTAGAACCATATAAAAAAATGTTCTACTTTCCATTGACATCAAGATTGCAACGATTGTATGTCTCAATAGTGATAGCTAAAAAAATACGATGGGCTAAGGAACATTGCCAAGAAGAAGATATAATGTATCTCATATCTGATTTACTAGCATAGAAACATTTTAATACAACTTATCTAAAAATTGCTACAAAAACTTGAATTTTTTGCTTAAGATTATGCATGGATGGATTTCAACTATTTGAACAGTTAGGATAATAATATTCTTTATGGCTAATGATATTAGCACCTTATAATTTTCCACCTAGTATGTGTATGAATGAGAAATACATGTTCTTGATTGTGATTATTCCCAGGCCAACCAATCCCAAATCTAAACTTAATGTTTATATGCAACCATTCGTTGTTAAATTGAATAACTTGTGAAAAAATGATGTTATGACTTATGTTATGTCAAAGAAACATAATTTTATAATATATGCTACTATAATATGAACTACTAGTGATTTTCTTGTATATTCTATGTTTTTCGATTAGAATATAGCCAGGAAGTTATCATGTCCATATTGTATGAAAAATTCTTAGGCCTTTTAATTGCCAAATAGAGGTAAAACATCATGGTTTGATAACCATAGAAAATTTCTACTAAAGGGACATGTATTTCATCAAAATAAGTATAAGTTTAGAAAGAATCACTTGGAATGGTTACCACCTCTTTTAATAAAGATAGATGAATAATTACTCAGGGAGATTGAAGAGTCAAGGTTGAAGAAAATCATTGATCTTGAGGCAGAAGAAGTAAATAGTGGGTGTCAAAATAATGGATAGAAAAAAAGAAGCATTTTTTGGATCTTCCTTATTGGAGTTCATTATTAATTCATCATAATTTGGATATGATGCATATTAAGAAGAATGTGTTTGATAACATTTTCAATACAATCATGAACATCCAAGGCAAAATAAAGGATAATGTGAGGGAAATTTTACAAATTTTTTATAAAAGAAATGACCTTGAAAAAGGTGGTCGCATAAGTTAATATCAAAGGCATGTTACATATTTGATAAACAATCAAAAGTTATTCTTTTTTAGTTGTTAAAACAAGTGAATTCCTTGATGGATATGTATCAAAAATGGGTAGGTGCATTGACATGCTAAAGTTAAAGTTATTTGGGATGAAAAGGCATGACTATCAGGTTTTTATGCAATGATTACTACTAGTGGTATTGCATGAGCTTTAATCGACTAATATATAGCAAGCTCTAATAGATTTATCATTGTTTTTTTAAATCATTAACTGAAAATATGATATCAATGGTAAATATATTCCAATTAGAAAGAGATATAGCAAAAATTCTTTATAAACTGGATAATATAAATGGATGTACCTATTTGAAAGGTTTCTTTGACATTTGAAACATAATGTCAAAAATAAAGTTAGAGTTGAAGGTTTAATTTATAATGCTTATTTGGTTAAGGAGGTGACATATTTTTATTCCTTCTACTTTTAACCCCACGTCTATACAAGGGATCAAAAAGTTCCATGCAATGATGAAGGGGATGCAATGTCTAAAGTTGAGGGTACTTTATCAATTTTTAAGTGTTCTGGTCATGTATATGGAAAGTCTCAATTCATATACTCAGATGAACAAGAGTACATGGCTACTTAAATGCATATTTTATTGAATTGTAAGGAAGTTTAACCATTTCTCAAGTAAGTTCCAATTTAAATATTACAAAAATATACAAATTTCATATAATGTAAATACTTTCTAATTTATAATACATGTATATGATAACATGTATATTGATGAATTACATGTCTAATGTCTTATAATTACGGATGTAGAAATTAATATTAATCTTGAAAATAATCTTACTTATTGGTTTCAAACTTATGTAAGTAACATATTATTTTATTCATTACAATACCATTATTTTTAACCCATACATGTACTTATAAATGTACATTTTTTAATACAAAATGTAGTCAAATCATAATTTCATCAAAAATAACTTCTTGGCAGTATTTGCACTTGGTCCTTTAAAGAATGTAGAAACATATCTGATTTACTTTGTAAATGGTTATAAGTTTCATACTCAAAGTCATGTATCTAAATGAGCGTCAATAAACAATGGTGTTTGTATAAAGGGATCTAATTACACCATTAATTATGATGATTATTTTGTTTGTGTAAATGAGATCCTTATGGTGAAATACATGGGATTGCCATTAAAGCGTATGATCCTATTTAAATATGAATGGTTTGATCTAACACTAAACTTTGGTATAAAAATTCATAGTAAATATAAGCCTGTTGATGTTAATTTTTCTAGATGTTTTAATAAATATGAGTCTTTCATACTTGTATCATAACAATACAAGTATGCTACTTGTCTTATCCAAGCTTATGTAAAGATAAGGTGGATTGGTATGTTGTTTGTAAGATGAAATCAAGATTTATAATTGACTTTCTAGAATAAAAAATTACAAACATTATTGCTTTTCTAGAAGATTCTCTTGATCATCATGAAATCGATGATTCTATCGATGATCATGTACATTCTCTAAATCATCTTGATGAATGATTCATTGACATCATTGATGGTAAAGAAGATGACCTTGATGACTTTGAAATTGAAGTATAGAATCTAATAATGAAGTTGATGAAAATGGTGGAAGCGAATGACATAGGTAATGTAGTTATATTCTTATAATATATTATCAAATAAACATATCAGAATATTATTTATTCTTTTCTTTATTTTCATGCTATACCCTAAAATATTAATGATGTTTGTTTGTAATAATGACATGATTGAAAAGTTAATGCTGATTGTGTTTATTCTAAAATTGGTATACATACATGGTAAGAGGACTTGGACGTGGAGGATGTAGAGGTCAACATCGTCCTAATGTTGCTCACCAACATCATCCTCATGCTGATATGCCATTATCATCCTTAGCTGCACATAGATGCATCTATATCTTTTCCATATACACCGACATCAGAGACACCAGCAACTTATACATGTGCAACATTAGTTATTCTAGTTACATATGCACCTTTTCCTACTATAGTTCATATTGGTTCATAGGCAGCAGTAGATCTTCATATGCCTAGACCTCTTATACCAAATATGCATACATCTACATGTTTTATTCCATAAACTTATATATCTACACCTCCTTCTACTTCAACATTTGGATTTGTATCTGCTTCAGTATTTGTTTTCACTTCATCATCACCTATTAGAGCATTTGAGTTTGCATCATCAGCTACTACCATTGTACCTATTTTGAATGTTTTATTGACAAAGGGATGTAATATTTCTTAACTTTGTGTTTGAAGTACATTGTAACATGTATATATTATGATTCATTTTTCATATATAACTTAAATTTGTTATAGCTTGGAGCCATCTTTTAGAGTGTTGACCCAAATAAGAGAGATTTTTAGCCAAAGACTAGTGGCAGAGGGCACATCATAGGCATCCATACCATCACATGTAGTCTTGTTATATTTAGAGGAGTGTAAGGTAATCAATTGTTAATTATTGATTTCAATGAATTCATTACTAATTAAAAGAAAATGTTCAATTTTTTTACAGAAATAATTTTATTGGGATGAGCAAACATTTACTACTAAGATTATATACTAGGTTTGGAGGGATAAGGCAACAATACGGTAGCCATTCAAATGATTTCAAATATAAAACATAATGTCAAATTTATATCATAATCTTTTTCTATTGATCCTTACAAATTTTTTATAACAGGTACAGAGATATGATGAACAAGTTTAAGTCTACAAGAAAGTAACTTATCTTTTATAATGACATGACTTAGGCTGCCTCAGAGCATTGTTAGAGTTTGCTTGAAACATAGTTGCAAAGTGCTAAGGCCTCGAGGAATAGACGTGGTGCATTTGGTCGTGGTATTTCTACTTACACTTATGGCTTGAAGACTATATCTGGGCATAAGAGAGATTAGGCAAACGTGTTATTTTATTGTAAATCTAGTAATTTTAGTTATATATTTTTTATTTATTATGTATGTGTTTACTTTCTAGATGGAGCAAAATGAGGGCTGAGAGCTGACCTCTCATAAGAGTTTTGTCTACACTCATACATAAAAACATGATTGGGTCAATTTTATCGATGATAAATCATGTGAGATAAATGTAAGTATGCATTCTTCTACTAATATCATTTTAATTAAGGCATGAAATTTGATATGATTGTATACAACTATTTTATCAGGATCATGTTATGTGGATGCAAAAGGTAGTAATGCAATCAAATGACATCGTAGATGACTCCCGTATATACCTAAAGGCTGTAGGTAGGGCGTCAAAGGGACGAATATATAAGATTGGTTCATAGGCTAGTACCTACTACAGTAGTGTATCTGTTAGCATATTTATGTGTGGACTATATAGAGGCTTTACCAAATCATAACCACATTTAGATGATACCATTAGACAGGAGATTTGGGATGTCGTATGTGGTGCCTTAAAGGATATAGTTGATTATGCATTAGATGAATAGATGCTAATTCTTTGTGACCAAGTTCTACAACACTTACACGTTCACTAGGATGTACCTGCACCATCTCTATCCTAGCCAGACCATTTTGCTCCACATGATGACACGACCACTACAATTGACACATCTGATCCACCTACAGTAGCTATTCATTTTGATTATGTTACATTAGCTGATGGTCATGTAGATCCCATTACTAAGCCACCCTAATCACATATTGATTAGTACTGTCACACCCTACCCCTCCCATAGGATATGACATGCTCTCGTAATAAGCTTAACAGATTCCACTCCGACTCAAAACCCGTTAAACATATTACAATGGATCTTAAAATAATTTTGGCAATTCTTTTATAAATAAATTTTCAAAACAAACGTAATGGAAAAAAAGTCCGACTGTACTTTCGGTAGTGAAAATGAGGGTCTTTCAAATTTTTATTGTTACTTAAAATAAAAATAATGTATTCTAATTTAATTAATTCCAAACCAAATCACGTATAATGAAATAGGTTTAAAGTGATAAACCATTTATAAGTCCAAATTCTTTGATTTATATATATACATCAAATAAATAAGTCAAATACATAAAATTAATACACTTTATCTCTGGGTATCTTACTTAGTTGCATGCTTATATTGCATTTAACGAGACACACTTATGAAATAACTATTTAGTCATACTCCATTAAGCTTTAGCTTCTTAGGAGCGAGTCAAAATCAATCCTTACTTTTCTCACTACTATCGTCTGCATTCATAAAAAGCAATGCTAAGTACAAAACTCAATGGTGCACAGTAAATGAAAGTAAAATCATAGTATGTTTCAAACATCGAATAAAACCAAAATCAAACACCTTGTTATAGCAAAAACAAAACATTACTCATAAGATCACATTTTCAAGAAACAAAGTGATCAAATATCATCTGAACATGATATACCATATAGATATAACAAAAATAAATCATGATCTTAAAACATAGTCATATATCATCTCATTTTTGTTATCTTTTTATTATTATCTGTTATATTTTCTATCTCTATCACAAGCCACAGGTAAATTTAGTAAATTCCTTGTACCCAAACATCAGTAAATTCAAGTGCCTTCAATGTAATCACCTTTGATTTGTAATCCACCATGGCTTGATATCAGGCTAACCAATCCATCTTGAGTATCACATCATACTCTATAAATGGCATTTCCACTAGATCTGAGGAAAAAGTAACACTATGAATCTATAGCGGACAATCCTTATATACTCGATTCACTGCTATATCTTTTCCTAACGGACTAGATACTACTACATTAAAACCCACTGGTACTGATTCCATAGATGCTAAACAACCTAATACCAAACTAATATATGAATGTATAGAGCTAGGATCAAATAAAACTGAAATCTTAGAGTCATTTAAATGAAACTTACTAATAATCACATAAGTAGCTCCAGTCTTATCTTACTAACATATCGTGTATACTCTGCCTGCTATATCGGACTCTTGACACTGATTAACTAAAGTCTGACTACTACCAAGAGCTCCCCTGCCTCAGCCCCATCCTCTACTAACTGACCCTGACTGTACCAAACTACTTTTAACAATTGGTCTAGAAACTATATTAGGACTATCTCTCTCTAAAGCTATATGAATTGGCCTAAACCGCAGTATACTACAATCTCGTGCCATATGTCCATGTCCACCATAATTATAGCAAACTCCCAATGCCATACAAAAAATACCTCCATGCATCCGTCCATAAAAAGCACACTATCTAATACCTATAGAAATATCTGACATTATCTGTCTGGGCTGACTAAGTCAAGGTGGATATCACATAGCTTCCCCAGATCTCTGTATAAACGGCCCCTTAAAGAGTCTCTTCTTATTGTCACTACTTGAGGCACTATTAAATGATAACACTGCCCTTCCTGATTATTGGGTCACTGTCTCCTCCTCCTCCTTCAACGTCTTCTCATGTCTCCATGTACTAGCAATCAAAGTAGAGAAATCCGCATACATAAATCCTTTAACCAATTTCTAAATTTACAGCTTTAAGCCCTACTCAAACTGCTTACAATGATCTATGCCAGTAACCACTAACCCTATAGTATAACAAGCTAATAGAGTGAATTCCCTCTCATATTCGGCCACAGATAAAACTCCTTGTCTCAATGCTAAGAATTCCTGTAGTTTCTCATCGGTATAAGTAGATGGTACATATTTCTGTCTAAATTCCCTCTAAAAATCCTCCCAAATCAATATAAGAGGTTCATCCAAACTGTGTAGAACTGTCTTCCACCACTCATATGCATCATCATACAACAAAGAAATCATATACTCTAATTTCAAATGATCCAAACAATCCATTTTCTGAAATACACACCGAATCCTCTCTAGCCACTACTCAGCTATAAATGGATCTGTTGTTCCCGTGAATTTAGTAGCACCCATCTTATGCAGTTTATCACTCTTTTTTTGGTTTCTCAATCAATGGTGCTATAGTCTATCCTTGCAATAATCATATCAAAGTGCTAACTAGTATCATCACTTGTTCCCCTACAGTCACTACTGGGGTTACTCCTAGTGGTACTTGTCTCGATGCCTCCATTGGCCCTGGTCCGCTTGAACCTTGTTTATCTATTCTACTAGTACCATCACCACCACCTACTTTATCACCAGCATCTGTAACACCATCATAAGGATTATGAATTCCCCCACCTTCACCATCAATTATCACAGCTCTATTAGACATATTCTCACTACTGCATTCTCTATCTATAATCTAAAATAGAAGATTATAGCTGGTAAGCTTCTAAATATATATACGATGTAACAATAATATGCAATATTGAATACCCAGAGTTATAAATAACTATTAATAAGACTTTTAAACCTTTATCTCTAATACCAAAATAACATGTAACACTCTACCCCTCATATAGGATATGACATGCTCCCGTAATACGCTTAATAGATTCCACTCTGACTTGAAACCCGCTAAATATATTACAAGGGATGTTAAAAAAAATTTTACAATTCTTTTATATACAAATTTTCAAAATAAATGCAATGGAAAAAAATGTTCGACCGTACTTTTGGTAGTGAAAATGAAGGTCTATCAAATTTTTACTATTACTTAAAATGAAAATAATGTATTGTAATTTAATTAATTCCAAACCAGATCCCATATAATGTAATAGGTTTAAAGTGACAAACCATTTATAAGTTTGAATTCTTTGATTTATACACATACATTAAATAAATAAGTCAAATACATAAAATTAATACACTTTATCTCTGGGTATCTTACATAGTTGCATGCTTACATCGTATTTAATGAGACATACTTACGAAATAACTATTTAGCCGTACTCTGTTATAGCTTTAGCTTCCTAGGTGCGAGTCTCAATCAATCCTTACTTTTCTCACTGTTATCGTCTGCATTCATAAAAAGCAATGCTGAGTACAAAACTCAATGGTGCATAGTAAACAAAAGTAAAATCATAGTATGTTTTAAACATCAAATAAAACCAAAATCAAACACCTTGTTATAGCAAAAACAAAACATTACTCATAAGATCACATTTTCAAGAAATAAAGTGATCAAATATCATTTTAACATGATATACCATATAGATATAACAAAAATAAATCATGATCTAAAAACATAGTCATATATCATCTCATTTTTGGTTATCTTTTCGTTATTATCTGTTATCTTTTCTATCGTTGTCACAAGCCACAGGTAAACCTGTAACTTGGATAGGAGACGGGTTTCAATCTCACCCCTAAGGTGACTAATCTCATCTACCCAGAACACAAGCTATAGTAATGAATCACTGTAACCCGGATGGGAGACGGGTCTCAATCCCATCCCTAGGTGATCATTTCCTCTATATAGTATGCACACCTCTCAATTGGGGAGGGAACCAATAACTCAACCTTCAACTCAATGAGGGATATCTCAACATCCACCGTATATTATTATTTATCTATTATCAATTGTAAAACATAAATCTCTTTCAAACTTCTTCTCCAATCATATATTGAATATACTTAAATCATATACAAAAGAGTACTAAAACAGTTATCAAATCTACTGTAAATATATAAAATAGTGGATACAATAATTATCCAAATAAAACACAATTTCCTCAAACAGAATCTTTATGCAACACAAATGTCATTTGTATAAATAATTATAGAAAATAGATAAATACATGCATATATATATATATCATATAAAACCAATTGGATAATAATTCCATTTTTGTTTATTATGCACAAACCTCAAACTGATATTTTTTCTGCTTCCCTTTCTTTTCCTAACCTTTCCCTATTCACTTCTTCAATTGTATTACAGAATAATACCAACACTATCAAAATAAGCTTAAGACTTAATCTTTTTACAAAATAACTAACTTCTCTACTCACTTCCAGCCTTATACTCTAAAGATTATATAACGTCTCATCCAAATTATAGAGGTTTGAAGGACTTTTAATAGAATTTTATCTATAATTTATATATCTCAATATTACAACTTCAAAATCTACCAAATCACTTGTAAAAAATATAATCCCCTTCCTTCAATTTATCATACAGAATTCTACCTTACCATCCAGTTATCACTTCATTTTAATTCAACTCAAAGCTTAATTCATTGCATAAACATGTTATTCTATCATTAAATCAACTCAAAATAACCTTAACTTACTAATTCTCATAAATTCCTAATTCCCCTTTTACTTCCAACACTTAATCCATCTCTATCTCAAGGTAAAACTCATAGAAAATCAACGACTACATTTATTACTATGAATTTCTTGAAAAGAAAACATGAAAAATGGCCTAGAACATACACGGATATGAGTTCCCTTCTTCCCTATTCCGTTTATCCATTTTTTCCTCTATTGTTTCTATTGGTTTTAAGCCAATTAAAAGGGAATTTTAATGCATGTATGACCATACCACAACCCGTAGGCCCATACTGCTATGTAAATCACCATTTGAAATTTATGTTGAATGCTCAGTATGCTCGTACCAACTAAGCTGTATGCACGTATGATTGCTTTGGTAATTTTTGGCTCTAATGACTCAATATATGGTATGCCGGTACTATATTGGTATGCCTGTACCAATACCTTCAATATTCGGTACACTTGTACTATAATTTTACGCCCGTACTAACACCTCCAACATTCTGTACGCCTATACCAATACCAAGATTTACATATTATTATTATTATTATTTCAATTGATTTCTTACTTAAGCATTATCATACCATCTTCTAGCCCCTATTTACGGATGTTACAAGTACTCTTTTAAATTATCTTTTTGCTTGCTTAAACATTGTAATGGTATTATGATGTTAACTTGAATACTTTCATTTAATTTATATTAGACTTTATGAATTATTTATATTATTAATATTTTAGATATAATTGTAGATTTGGGGTGAAGCATGTGAACCGTGGATGTGAGAATTATAAAAGTGTTATTTTAATAGGTGTAATATTATGGGATATTCAAATTTGAGAGGAAACTCTACCAGATTTTTAGCAACAATAATAATTATATAATATGAACAATTTACCTATATTAATATTTTCATTCAACATTGAATTATACTTTCATATAAAATTTCATTTTAATTATGTCTAAATTTCATTATGTATTAAAGTCTATTAGTTTTGTACATATATAATATTATTTAAATAAAATCATTTTTACCTTTTAATGATAGAATTATTATAGAAATGATGATGGAATAAAAGTTATAATAAAATAGTGATGAAATTCACGATGGAAAATTTTGTGTATCTATAGCTAAATAACTATGGTAACTTGCAACAAAAAACTACCATCACCATTTTGCTTCAAAAAATAGAGACGGTACCTGGCACCAATTAGTTACGAGAATAGCGAAGGAATGTTGCATGTCACTATTTCCATCATAACCTATTTAGTGTCAAATTGTTTCATGATAAATTATTTCTATTGTTATTTCCGTCATAATATCATTTAGCAATGATAACTTTAACTTTAACGATGGTAAAGTTTTATTGTCATTCTGCTTCCTTTTTATAATGTAATATAGAGTGATGCTTAGTGTAAAATGATGTAGGAATGGTAAAGTTTAGAAGTTAGAACTTGGTAAATGTACAATTCATTTAGTTATTAATGCATAATCTTATTTTCAAAGAAGTTAATGGAATAATTTACTTCATCATCAAATTATGCTTAAATTATATGTACCATTAAGTAATCTATTGGATTAAATAAAGGAAATTATTAAAGCTAATGCTAGCATAGATAATTAGGATTATTGGAACTTGAATTAAGTGATTAAGTGAAGGTAGTTAAGTTGATTAAAGGTTAGTAACAAAATAAATTTGATCAGCTGTTGAAACCATCAATTAATTCCTACTTTCCATGTAGAAAATTAATAATATTTGCAGTAGTGGAAGAAGGTTCGATCCTACACGGATAGGAAGATGCTTCGATTCTTTGCGTAAAAATAAAATAAAAATAAAAATATTTTATAAATTGGAGAAAAATAAATAAATTAAAAATTGAGATTTTGTTTAAAAAGGGAAATTAATATTTAAGAAATTTCCTAACCAAAAAGCCACAAATAATTCATTGAAAAATTACGATCATTGATTCATAAATCGTCTAATGGTAAAATTACTAAGTTGGTTAAAGTACGTCAAAATACAGCCTCGTACGTACCAATTTTTCCTTATTTGTAAAACGACCAAGAACCAGCTCTCTATAATCATTCCAGTTCCCGGATAGACATTGTAGAACCAGCTCTCACTTAGTCTTCCAGAAAACCACATTAAGGACTAGAAAAACTTACTCAGGTTAACACTTAAGAACCAGCTCCGCCATGTTCAAACTAGATTGTCAAAATTCATAAAATAATTAAACCTTAATTTAGCTGAATAATATTTTGATTGCTACTCTAGCAAGTCGAGAGATAATTCCGGATCAACACAACTCACATAGCAATATATTATAATTGAACACATGAGACAAGCTCTTTTCGTACATATCTGAAGATAATAATGGTTCTATGAGAACAGAATTAAGGTGAACATTGATTTACCATTAGAATTAAAAACATTTAGATCTCACATAACTTCAATGAATTACTTTGTGTTGCTTCCAATTAGGAATTAAGAAATGTTTAGCCAAGTATCATAGGCACAACACAAAAATAAAACATAAATAAAAATAAAGAAAATAATTAAATGGAAAGAATAATTAAATTGATTTGCAAAATCTCTAATTAATTCCTCCTCTCCCATAATAGGAATAAATCCTCTTATTTATAGAAGTGAGAAAATAAATATTAATATCAATAAATAAATCCTAAGATAATAATTATATCTTCTGTTCACTTATCTAATCTGATCTGAAAACAGAAATACAAAATTCGAAAATTGAAATCTCGGTTGACAATCTTCTGTGTAATTTGCTCTTCTTGTGCCCACAAGCTCAGGTCATAAGTACCTGATTCCTGACGTCTGATCAAAAATAAGATAAAAATGTTATTTTAACCATCTTTTTACTTTTTCACTATTTTTACCGGCAAATTACAAAAACAAGACCAAGTCAACTGTTCTAGTCAAATTACCAACATAAAATAGACCATTTTTACTATGAAAAACATGTAATTTGGTGCTTCATCAAAATTCAATGAAGATAATTAAGGTAAAGTATTATTATTAAGGTGTGTAAATGAGGTTGAAAGTTATCATTTAACCATATATGTTTATACAAATGGTTGTTGTTGCATATGATATAATGAAAAGAACAATTAGTTAATTATGGAAATGATTTATGAAATGGAAATTGATAAAACAAAATAAATTGTTAAACAAGGCACCAAACCTATATTGGATATGTACTTTAGATAGGAACATATTATAACTTAGATAGTTCATTAATAAATTCAAGTATCAAAAACCATCAATGCTAAGTTAAACATATTAGGTTTAGAAGAATAAAACTTTTATGTAATGTGTAACAATTTAGAGTGCTTACATATGAACATAATATCATGTTAATTGTTTTCTTATACATAATTGACATATATGAACAGAAGAATATAATACATTTAACATTGACTACACATGCTTTATTTGGATTTGTTAACAAGGTGCAGAAGTGACCATTGTTAGAAGATTATGCAAGTTGTAAGCTATGCTAGGGAATCTTATAATGAAATAAACTAACCATTGTTAGAAGATTGTGTAGGCTATAAACTATGCTAGGGAATCTCATAATCAAATAAATTGACCATTGTTAGAAGATTGTGTAGGCTGTAAGCTATGACATACAAAAAATATGAAATGTGTAAACATGCGCAAAATTGTAAAATAGATACATATTATATATAAAATTAATTTGACATCAGAAAAAACTATAAACTCTTTCTATCATATTGGTGTCCTCAACTATTTTACTTAAAAAATTTCCTTTATATATTTGCTTAATAAACTATTTAAAGCTTTAGAGCTTTAAATTAGTTAAATAATTTGTTATTTTGTAGGTTTAAGTGATGTCAATAAGAAGAAACAGGTTAGAGAAAGGAACAAAGTTAAAGATGTTGCAAACTTGAAGAAATGATACAAGCTTAAGGTAGAGTTCTATAATAATTGTGTTGTAGGGAAAAATCAAAAGACATTTTCAAGATATTTAGAGAAACTAGTTTGTAATCGTCTTATTTGTCCATTAAAAGTGATTTCTTTGAAAGAGTATGATAAGGATTGATGGAATCATATATAGGATGTTATCATGGTATTGATAAATTAAAAGATACTTAATTTATTAAATTAAATATAAATTAAACATAATTTATGTTGTTATTGTATTATTTATATTTTATATTTTATATTATATATATTATTTTTATTAAATAAATATCACTAATTGTATTTTTTATTCGTTAGGAGATAATTATTTTATACTTTATATTATATTTTCTCATTTATACTACTTATAAAGATAAAAATTACTAAATTTATTTATATTTATTAGCTACTAAATTTTATTCAAATATGATTACTACTAATTTTATTTTTATTTATTAAAAATTATTATTTTATATATTATATTATATTATCTAATTTTAATATAAATAAATTTTTTAGTAGATAAATACTCTCACTTTTTAGTAGATAAATATAAATAATAAAATAAATTTATTAATTGTAATTAGTGTATTATTTTATATTTTTATTAAAATTTTTTAATTTAAATATTACTTTTTAAAACTTATCAAAAATAAATATGAAAATGAATTTAACAAATATAAATAATAAAATAAATTTTTATTTAATATAAATTAGTGAATAAAATAAATTTATTAATATTAATTACATAATATTAAATTAAATTAAATTTTACATAATTATCTTATTAAATTTGGAAAATGTATGCCTTAATAT
>CANYBF010679872.1:0-71207 GCA_948192965.1 Dalechampia spathulata
CACAAGGAGTCATTACATACTCAAGACCTTAGCCTTAAGTGTGAACCCAGGGGGCTAGAGGTTCATTGATGAAAATCCTTCCATCTCGCCTCCACGATGACTCGAACTCAAGACCTTAGCCTTAAGTGTGAAGGGCCTTACCACTAGGCCACTCCAACTTGTCTCCATTCTCCCTACATTTACACCTCCTATAGCAGACCGTGTGAGACAAAATTAATTAATTTAATATATGTATATCAGTAGACATCGGGCATGGTTGGTGACTCTTGAGGAGGAAATACAAAATCCGGTTGGGTCCATTATCTAGAAGTAACTATTAGCGGAAGGCAATGGAAAGGTGCATATGTGCAACCCCTAATTGTGCTTGAAGCGTCGCAATCACATCTATGCGTCATTATCATATCCTTAAATACCATATCCCATACAGAGTTTCTTCCTCGGCTAAGCAAATGTAAGCAAACGTAAGCAAACATATATATCAACCATTCAAAAAAATTTTTATTTTCCTTTCTTTTCCTTGTTTTAAGTCAACCATTCAAAATTTATAATCATGACCTTTGTGAAAAAATGCAACTAACCTATTACACTATAGTTGACATAAATGGAGGAAGCAAAATTTCATCACTGAATTTGACACACTTATTTTGTTTCATGACTAATGTAAATTTATTTTTCAATGAAATTAAATTAGAAAGAGTTTTTAATTCTCCTTCTGCTAAACGTATTTCACCACATATTTTCACAAATACATGCCTTTAAAGATCGAAAACAAAGAAATGTCTTTCAATGGCTATGAATAGTGAGAATTAACGGTTTGGCTTATTGTCCAAAAAATAAAAGAGAAGGAAAACGTTTGGCTGATTCTTCGTTGTGTATCATAAAATAATATCTTAATCATAGATATGGACGTATTGGAATGAAATTTCAAAACTGTTACTTTGAAGCGTAAGGACTCCAAAATAAACATGTCAGTAGTACGGCGAAAGTAGTGAAAGCCACAGTTCCAGGCGGTGCGATTCTTATCGTCGCTGTCTCTAAAAAATATAACTGACAAAATATATCGTCATGCTTTATCTTATTTTTAGCATTATGAATATGATATACTTTATAAATTATCTTTGATGTAAATTTATAGGGTAAACCTTATATAAATTAAGATTTATTAGCTTATGATAAAACGATGATGTAAATTTTTTATACTCTCTTTTTTTGTAAAAAAAAAAAGGTTTTATCTGATTATCATTTTTCTTTCAATCAATAAAGGTGAAATTTATAAGTTTATTATAAAACATATTGTTTATTTACATTTTTCATTTACATGATTGTTTACAAATATGTATTTATATACCTTTTAATTCAACATAAAAATTAAATATAAAAATATTTATAAAATATCCTAGCATGTTGCATTTTTGGAAATCAAATTATAAATAATTCAGTATAATCATATTTATACTTATATTTATATATAATAGAGAATGGGAAGATGAATGTAATAAAATATTTAAGGAGATGTTTAAAATAGAAAAACTAATTCAGTTGTCATCATCACTGTTACAAGAATATTATTTGAAAATTATATAATTTGTATATCCGTAAAATTAATTTCAAACAACGTTATTTGTGTCCGTAAACTAACAAAAGTGATGTAGAGGAAAGATGATGAAGATGATGATGGGGAATGAGATTAATGATTGTGATTCGATGATCATGATGCATCTTGTAGGACGAATATAACAGGTTTGACAAAACGACAAGGGAACAGATATAGGCCGGCAACCTCTCCTTATCTTTTAACTTGTAACTGAAAGCCCTTATTTTGTATTTTCTTGGTCTTTTATATATATATATATATATATATATATAACAAAGCACACCAATATCTCTATTTTCTAAAAATAATTTGTTTCTAATCTTCTAGAATGATACGTTACCATAATATAACTCTCTTCATACATGTAGTTAGTTTTTGTGCCATAACTTAAAGGTAAATTCTAACAATAATAAATGTCATCAAATTGTTTAAAATATAATCCATCGTTCTTTCTTTATGTATTATATCATAATTTCCATCCCAACACATGCTGTACATATTAACATGTAACTTTCAGTGATGTTATATATATGCTAACAAGTAACACGTACATGTCTCTGTGATCCTTGTACTAACCAAATAAAGTTTTTATATTTTATTCATTAATGTTGTTTTATTTTACTTGTGCGCTTGAATAAATATGACTGTTTATGTCAGAGGATGTGCATAATACACATGCTTTATCATATCGCGAGAAAATGTCATCCATCACAAGGAAACTGTTTAATTTGATATATAATTGTGCCTAATAAAAAAAAAACTCATAATTAAGCATTTCCATATTGTGCCCACATACATGTATTGCCAAGGAGACAAAGTAATTGACATCTATTGTGCCGAATAAAAAAACTTATAATTAAAGCATTCCTACATTATGCCCACATACATACATTTCCAAATCTAACACATACATGCACAATCTCTATACAAGGTTAGTGTTTCAATTTCTGAGTTGTTATTACCTTTTGCCACCTTATTTCTTCCTTTTTCTGCAAAACTCTTTCCTTTTTTTAATTAAAACCAAAAGCATCTACAATCTCTCTCCAACTCTACCCCTATATAAGTTAGTATACTTGTAAGAGGCTGTCTTATATCTGCATATACACCAGTTACATACAGAGAGGTAGACGAGACTCGAAACATTATGGAGATTTGGATGGTGCTAATTTCTGTAGCAGTTGCTTTTGGGTGTCTGAAATGGATTCTCAAGAGAGCTAATTGGTGGTTATACGAAACTCCGCTGGGAGAAATGCGGTACTCTCTCCCTCCAGGGGATTTGGGCTGGCCTTTCATTGGCAACATGTGGTCCTTCCTTAGAGCTTTCAAGACCACCGACCCTGATTCTTTCATGCGCAACATCACCACCAGGTCTTTCTTGCTCCCTCTTTCTTTTTTTTTCTAAGAAAAATTCTTGGTTCATTCAATCATCTATACTACTGTTGATTCAATAATGATACTCGTCTTATACGAAAGATAAACTTCAGATTGTTATATGACATCCAACAATGATATTTTGAAATTTTTATTTTAGGCAATCTTGATGCTTATATCAACTCCGTTTGTCCATTATCATAGTTTTCTTTTTATATCCTTGATAATTAACCGACGTAGTTGACGAAGAAACCACATAAACTGCTCTAGTGCTTACTGGATATGCATTATAATAGCGAGGTGCGGAATCAGAAGGCGTTATGCTGTAGGTGGGTGGGCGAGAGCAGAACAGAAAAGAGAGAGGTGGCCCCCGCTGCCCTTTTTTTCTTTTGTCATTTGCACTGCACTGCCCTCAGTTTTAGAAAAGGTTCAGGTAATTAGGTATTTATAATTGTTGCAGTCTGTTTCTGATGGAACAGTCCACAACGCACCGAATGATTCTTCAATTGAATTTAGATGCTGCCAAATTTTTGTACCCCCATCTAGGCCCCTCGTTACTCTACATCTCTCTGCCTGAATTTCATTCGCATCGCACCACCCAGCCCACCATCCGCCCCTCCCACCACCTCCTGTGCACCTTTGCATGGAGTAAGAATCTGTTCATCACCACAAGCAGGAGTGTTGGTAAATAGATTCTACTATAGAACAACCGATTTTTGTGCGAATGGATTCTCCTTTTGTTTTGTCATCAGATATCATAAACGACCAGATTTTATGTTTGGCAGGCCTTTCAGTTCTAATAATGTAACCTGGTCTGCTCTAGCATTTTTACAGAGAGAATAAAAAATAGCATGAAACTTCAAGGAGATGTAATGCCTAATGAACCTGCAATAGTACCACATGGTAGCCTATGCCTCATGCTCCATTTAGGAGGCCCACATCCTCCCATGAAACTAGGGCTATTTAGCTAGAGCGTTTGTATTAAACTGAAAGTCCCAAAGCTATCTGCTAATATGTTATATAAAGGATTCAACTAGTTTTACCTTTTCAGTTTTTTTAAAAAAAAAAACTAGTTTTACTTTTTCAGCTTCTTTTAATTTGTTCAGAAGTGAAATGCTGGAGTTACTTTCATGAACAGTTAATTCTATCACCTTTCTTCAGTGTCTTTAATTATATTTCATCTTATTCACTCATTTTTCTATTGGTTAGGCTTTTCTTTTAAAAAATAAATTTATAGTGACTATTATTTTGAAATTCAGATCAAAACAACTTTAACATGTATGATTTGTTCATTTTTAGTCTGAATGAGCTCGAAAATTACTATAATACTAGTAGTTTTTATAATTTTAACTACTTAATTTAATTTGATTAAAAGCTTAATTTTGCATTACTAAAAATATATAGATTATATATTTTTTTCATTTTTTACAATTTTTAGATGGCATTCTTATCAAATTTTAATGTAGCTAAGTTCTAGGTAAGCGTAAGAGCTCTACGATTTATATAACCTTATATTTTGAATTTATCCTTTATAGGTGATGCTTCTATTTTTTATTTTAATCCAATAATTTCTAACTTATCCGTTCTAATATGCTCACACATGCTTAATAGCATTTTTTTTCACCTATCGTCATCAGGATATGTTATGTTTTTAGTTCAACACTCACCATCATATCTCCTACATGACCTGTGATTAGTTCCTTAATTAAGTTTACAATCATACAGAAAACACTTGGTAGATTCGTTTATTTCATAAAGTTGTTGAGATCTTATGTCTAACATTATCATTGCATTCAAATTATAATACCAGTAAAATAATTGAATGAAAGTTAGGAAATTACAAGTTTTATTTCTTAAATTTTATCATACCAGTAAAATAATAATTGTTTCAATCATTGAAATTGATATATGATATGGAAAACAGTTTTCATGACATTAGTTATGGTTCATCTTGAAAGTTGATGCATACAAATAAGTCGATAAACAGTCAGGCGAAAATTGATCAGACTGGTGGTGGTTTGGCAAATCATGACTTGTATGTAACGCAAATAAACGTTGACCCAGTAAAATAGACCACCAGGGGCCCTCAACCAAATTTGATAATGAAGACTTTGTGGTGTGCATCCATACACGGTTGGAATGATTATGGAGATAGCAGATATGAAATGAATGGTTGTTACAATCAAACTTACTGTTTCAATTATTTCCAAAATTTTGGAGGTAACGTGGATCCGAAACTTTTGGCCCCCACTTCAATGGAAATGAAACGGGCCGGAAGTTCAATAAACGTTTTACACTACACCATCAATGGGCTTCTATTGACTGGCTGTTCTTTTCGAATGACTAATTAAGAAAACAGTTGAATGCAGATATGGAGAGGGAGGAGTATACAAGGGTTTCATGTTTGGGAAGCCTAGTGTATTCGTGACAAGTCCAGAAGCATGCAAAAGAGTATTAACAGATGATGATGCATTCAAACCTGGTTGGCCAAGCTCAACAATGGAGCTAATTGGAAAGAAATCGTTCATAGGGATATCTTACGAAGAGCACAAGCGTCTTCGGCGGTTAACAGCATCTCCTGTAAATGGACATGAAGCTCTTTCCGTATATATGCAATATATTGAGGGTAGCGTTAAATCTGCATTGGAGCAATGGTCCACCATGGGAGAGATCGAGTTCTTGACTCAACTTAGAAAGCTTACTTTTAGGATCATAATGTATATCTTCCTTAGCTCAGAGAGCGATTCCGTCATGGAGGCTTTGGAGCGGGAATACACCACCCTAAACTATGGAGTCAGAGCGATGGCCGTTAATCTTCCGGGATTTGCTTATCATAAAGCACTCAAGGTCGTTTGTTCTTCCTACCTTTTATGTTTATATATATATGCTTATTATTATCAATTATTAATAAATTCATACGTCAAGTACTGTTTTGAGCAAATTTGACACTTTTCAGGCACGGAAAAACCTGGTGGCCGTGCTACAATTTATAGTGGACGCTCGAAGAAATCAAAAGAAAGTCGATAGTTCGTCAAAGAAGAAAGACATGATGGACGCTCTTTTGGATGTTGAAGATGAAAATGGTAAAAAATTGAGCGATGAAGAGATCATTGACGTTCTGTTGATGTATCTGAATGCAGGCCATGAATCTTCGGGCCATATCACAATGTGGGCTACTATATTCCTTCAAGAGCACCCTGAATTTCTCCATAAAGCCAAGGTACACTAAAGCTACCGATTCAGTGCAACTCCCTCAATTAATAGTATGCTGGTTTTATTTTGACTCGCATTTGAATGCTTGATTACGTCATAGCAAGAACAAGAAGAGATCGTAAAGAGAAGGCCAATGACACAAAAGGGATTGACTCTAAAAGAATTTCGAGAAATGGAATATCTTTCTAAGGTAATCCATGAGCCATGACACACATATGTGATGAGGTTTATCCGAGTCGTTCAATATGCTAGCTTCTCAATTCTATCTTTTGTAGGTAATTGATGAAACACTTCGTTTGGTAACATTCTCACTTGTGGTTTTCCGTGAGGCAAAAGCAAACGTTAACGTTAACGGTAAGTTCATGCCCTTGGGATTTATTGTGGGTTACAAAAGCCCTATAGTTCTCTTTCATTTGATGATTCGAAATGGTATGGATTTCAGGATATATGATTCCCAAAGGTTGGAAAGTTTTAGTCTGGTTCAGAACAGTTCATTTTGATCATGAAATCTATCCAAAGCCGAAGGAATTTAATCCTTCGAGATGGGATGTAAGTGCAATATTAATTTAAGTATTTTTGTACATAAATTTATTCAAATATTAACATTTTTATGCTTGGAGTACGTTTTCCATGTCATACTGTTATTTGGAATGGTTAGCCACTTACAAGACAAGAACATGCAACATTTACTTTGTTTTTTGTTTTTAAATATGGGTAGTCCGAAATAAAGATCATGGGTGGTTACTTAACAATCTTATTATATGGTTGAAGATTATATTTTCTTTATATCTTATATTTAAACATTCTCTGTTATTGGCTAAAATGTTATGCATCGATTTGGATGTAGAATCATACAGCGAAAGCAGGAACTTTCCTTCCTTTTGGAGCAGGAAGTAGGCTGTGCCCAGGAAATGATCTTGCGAAACTTGAGATTGCTATATTTCTGCATCATTTTCTCCTTAATTATCAGTGAGTGCTTGCATCCCTATCTCGCCACTTTTACTTATCCTACTTTTCTTGCATTAGACGTATTTTTTTATTTACACTTTTTACATGTTATACAGGCTTGAACGTCTCAATCCTGGAAGTTCGATGATGTATTTGCCTCATGCAAGACCAAAAGACAACTGCTTGGCAAGAATCAAGAAAATTCCTTCTGTATAAGAATCTAACAGTACTTATGGTCTTTAATAGAAATAAATGATATCATATTTATTTACCAAAAATATCCACATTTCGTCTTTGCTTCGCAAAAATATCTACATTCTCAATAGTCACCATGCTATTGTGAAATTTACGAAGAGACGTTTCTTAGACAATCATGTTTTATGACCAAAGAAGTGATAAAGTAGAAAGCATGGAATTCACCAAGTAACAACATGACATACTAACCAATATTATATGCAATCCAAGTGCTTATGTAGTTAATTCCATTGGTCATTTAGGTATCATAACATCTTTAGTCATTAATTTGCATCAATATAGGAACCACATTCTTATAATACTTTAATTCCCAAGGTTAATCAAATCTACATTTATAGTACTAGTACAAGCATCTTTACATTATTATGCAATAAATAGGCAACATCGACAGCAATTGAGTTCTGAAGTACAATAAACCCTTTCGGACATGGTTGGAAATCGGGCTTAATATGGAGAATTTCCATGGATAAACTTCCTTATCTGTGGGCAAAGCTCATAAGAAACTGTTACAAACTGATAGTTTTGGAGAGAGGATTATGGAGGGAATACTTGATTAAGCTTAGGCAATAAACTTCTATCAAAATCAAAAGTAGAAAGGATCATGCTTTTGCTTTTAACGTTAACAATTACAGGTAATAATTGTGATTAAAACTAAAACGATTTTAATTTAGCTAAACTAAAAGGGTATTGCAAAGTCTCAATAATCTTCAACACTTCTCCTTTAGACTCCAAACTTATCCCTAAAGTTGTTTGAACTTCCTTTTCTGGAGAGCCTTAGTCATCATATCTGTAATTTATTCTTTTGATTTACAATATATACCAGACAAACTTCTCCTTTAGCTTCCACTTGATTAAGAAAATGATGTTTTACCATCATATGCTTCGTTTTTCAGTGAAATACTTCATTCTTTGTCATTGCTATGACATATTTGTGAGTGAACGCATAACTTGAGACATTTGTATTATGTAGTTTTGTCTATTTGTTTGTTTCTTCCTCTAGTTCCATACATTTTTATGGTTTTTTATTATCTTTTTTGTCCAAAGAAAAAAATGCTGATTACTAAAGCTTTGTCACGGGCAACATCGGATACGAAATTTGAGAAGATGATGATGATGCTAGAAAAAGAGGCCCGAGCTCCTTTCATAGAGCTAGTACGTGACGATTTCCTTCGTACGAGTATATAGCAGAACAAACGCTTATTGACTACATTAGAATACAATGAGCGCTCGTATAATTAAACCCTAACATCGACATTTTCCCAAACAAAGAATTCACGAGGAGTTTACCTCAAGAAAGCATAGCAAATACATCGCATTGCATCTGGAATCTATAACTCGTGCCCATTTAAACTAGCAATACAAGTAATCATGGAGATCAATTGATATCCTTGATCGACGGCCCAACAAAGAGCGCAACAGTTAGCATTGGTTTCTACTTCTTATTATCAACGGTTATTTCACCTTCTTTCACCCAGTTTCAGTGTGGAAAACTAGTATTTTTCTAATGATATGGAGGGGGCATTTAACCCAAATAACCCTCCCTGCATGTGAAATTAGCTTACTTGCATTCCCTTGTAACAGCCAGCCCTGCCATGGAATAACCCTGTTTTTCTTTTGTTTATCAACACCCTCTGAGAACTATCATATGCGCCAGCCGCTGGGTCTCTTTGCTTCGAAAGAAGCTCCGTCATTGAGCATGTCCTGAGCATCAGTTTCCATTCCAAGCTTGGAGAGTGCAATAGCTTGCATGTAGAAGGCGGTAGGCCACTCAGGCAAGCACACCTGAGCCTGCATGGCATCTCTTAAAGCTAGTTCTGATTGGCCAATCATCAAGTATGAGAGGGCTCGCCTCACAAAAACAGTACCCGACGGAACGGACATCATGGATACCAACTGTATTCACAAACATGATACAATTTTTATATTTCATATTTATGACAATTCAAGAGTGGAAATACAAGTTTGCACTACATACGCGTTGAATTTAACCACTTATAAGTTTACCATGAAATGACAAACGAGATAGCATGTTTACCTATGCAAAAATGTCCAATTGAGCTTGGTATGGCCAAAAGTTTTTTCTGAAAAAATTCCATGTCACGCTTTAAGCCTAAGAAAATCGAAGGACAAGCCGAACGCCATGTGAAGGCCCATTCAATAAAATGACAACCAACCTATAGTTCAGTCACTTTCCAATAACAAGCTAAAACCAAACTCCTATATGAACTGGCAAAACAGATGCTGACGGTCTACCTCTCTCTCTCTACATATATGTGCGTGTGTGTATCCAGAAAATCCAGTTTGAATACTAAATGAGCAAACTCTTCCAGCATAAATTACTCCGTTCCTAGAGCACACCGTTTACACACACAGAGAGACATGCATGTGTATTTAAATATTAGTTTGGATAACAGATCTACGTATTTGGATAACAAATTACTTTATTCTTGTAACTCAAATTCGAAAACTCTGATCACCATATATATAACTCATTAACATCACCATCAACATATCATATCATACCTCAACTTTTATGGCATGTGTATTTGGAATGGTTAATCTCAACTTTTATAAAATATAGACCTAAGCGTGGGAATTGTATAACTTATTTTCCATTTTTGACAGACCAAAGTTGGTAATGTAAAAGCGTGCACCTTCGAACAACAAAATTAGAAAGAGATATCGATAAAATATTAGGTTTCAATGTTAACCTCGTCAAAGTAATTCTAGAAAATTGTCTGTGCATCACACAAGTAGGAAAGCTGAAACTGAGCCCTGCAACATACACTGGAAACAGCAACAGACATTTGTTTCAAGCCTTATTTTAATTGCAGTCCTCATGTCAAGAGTGCGGAGGAGAATCACATGTCCAACTCTACCCATATATTACAACATGGAATTTTTCTGTAAGACCATTTAGTTCCTATCCTCATGACAAGATTGCGAACGAGAACCTGATGTTCAAGTGCCTTCATATATTGCAATCTTGGAAATTATTAACTAAAGGATAGGCAGATTTTGAACTCATGGCACTGTGTGTGGTTTAAATTAGTCGTATTGAAGGATGAATTACTTCAATCAGTTGCCCATGTTATGGGCAATGGAAAAACGGAGAGCTTCCTTGAATCATCATACACGTAGTAGGACAAATCCCAATCTAATAATTCTTTTCAGTTAACCAACACCGCAATCTAATTAATTATCTACAAGGAACTACCATATACAGCATCAGTAATTTTCTCCACAACTGTTATGACAGTCCCAAGTTTTCCTGCATAAACATAGTTGACACAGATAGAAATAGCTATCAAGTATTTAATTCTACACAAATCATACATGCACATAAAATTTTATCCTACAGAACAGTTCCTGCATTCAAGCCTCGTACGTATACATGCACAATCAAATTTGACTTTCACAGTTCAATTTAAACAATTCCAATGAGATTTGGTGGGTAGTAGCTTACCTTTGTATAATAGTCTACTGCATTTTTGAAATCCTTGTCCCTGAAAGCAATATCTCCAAACTTTTTTGTATTCAGCATATCTTGCACTTGTTGAGTCCACTCTTGAAATGACAGCTTCAGAGAATCACATTTGAAGGAAAGATTAGTTCACATTATAACTTGGCCATTTATGGCCAGCTGTTTATGCTTTAGCCTGTTTCTTTTGCTTATTTCTAACCAGGATGTGAAGCAATACAAAGAACATGAAATGAAATAACAAATACAACCCACCTCATTTTCTGCACCTTCTTCATCTTTATAGCCCGTTTTAAGTAAAATATCATGCACCGCAGTAAGATCCATTTTCGCACATGCCTTTCCAAGTGGGGAAAGCATGGTTGGTAATGCCACAGAAGTTTTCGAGAGGCCCATCAACACGAGTGATGCAACCTAGGGAGACCAATTTGAACATTTACTATACCAATAATATGTATGTGCATGATGTTTCTCAATAGGAAACAGCAAACAGTTAAGCTTTCAGGAAGCTAGAGGACCACCACAGCTTTCGCTGGGAGGCAGTGCCTCATGTAAAGCAAGGCGTCACTCTTTCCCACCTCCTATATTGTAAAATGATGGAGAAAAGGGAAGTCAATGGCATTTTAAAATCACCTCTTTCTGCTTCTGAAGGGGTGTCACTGCCAAGAGAAGAAACCTAATATCAGGTCGATCCTTTGCCTCGTACTGTAGACATTTCGAGGCTAGTTCCACCAAGTCAGCTGCATCTTCATTTGCATATTGTCCTTCCAAGGATGAATCCATCAATACCAATAAATTCTTCCCTCTTATCAAGTCCAGAGCCTGGACAGATACCATGGAATAGAATTGTTACGGCAGTGTATCGATCACTAAAACACATTATGGTCTTGTAGCAAACCAGCAGCGAAAACTAGAAGGCACGGACTATAAGTAATATGAGACAAGACATTCAAGTTCTTAAAAACAGCCTCTCTCAGCTTGTCAACAATTTATATATTTGACAATGCACGGAAAAACTACTTGGAAAGGTAACTGCAGGTCTTCAGATGCAATCTACTGTGGAAATAGCACAATACACAATCATAATATGTAACACAACATGACATACATGGCTTGGAGGGATATGTTTCCCACTCAAGAGGTCAAGCAAAACAGTTCCGTAACTGTAGATCACACTCTCAGGGATGACCCTACCTGCAACATTATAACATACAAATAATATATAAATACTAATATAAGTACCCAAAATCACTATATTTGATTGTTAGAGTGCTACTTGGTTGCCAAATCTGCAGAAGCTGAGTAGTAATTGCTCTTATATACCGTTACCATTCAACAGTTGTGTGTTTTATAAAAGGGAGACATTGTGATGACCAAGTAGCTATCAAGACGTTCATCGTTATCACTTCACGATCATATGGAGCCCTTTCGAAAAATAAAAGTAAAAATTGAAACCTGTGAAGAGTGAAACAAGCCACTAACATATAAAGAAATGAAAAGGATTAACCTGTGCGCAAAAATTCAGGTGGAGTATAAGCTAAATTTGTGCTGTAGCTTTTTCCGTCTCGGCTATTCTTCATCAGACCAAAACTAGATAATCGAGGGTTGCCATCCTGCCATGAAATGGAAATTAGTGGAAGAAAAAAACCAATGTTCCGAAAGTCTGAAAAGACAAGAAACTGAATTCAATTAAATTTTGTTTAATAAATTTTCATTTTTAGAGAAGGCCATGGTTGCTAGACTTCAATTCTTTCCATTTACAAAGAGAAGGCATTTGAAGGGTGAATTCAGAAAAAGAAAATGTTTCCATTATTTTAAAGATTGAACTGAACTCGTCCATATGTCCCAGAAAAAAGCCTGTCCAAGCGTGCAAGAACTCCAAGACTCCATTAGGAAAGAAAAACGGTTAAACTAGATGCACGTTATGTTTAACAGGGTTAGAAAAAGGCGGTCAGGCAATGAAAACACGATATCCAGAAAAAATGTCAAACCCCCATTGGGCCTCAATAGCACATTCGGGTGTTGGCAAGTGGCCGAAAAGGAAAAAGGGATGTGAAACGGTAGAAGAAGCAGAAGTTGCGAACTTATTGGTTTCAGATACGAGGAATGCAGCCAAACGACATTGTCAAATTTGAGCGTGAAAACATCTACAAACCAATTTAAGGAAAGAAAAAGAAGCAGCAATCGCGGTACCTCATCGAAAAGAACTCGGTAGGCATTCAAATCATGATAAAGTTTGCGGTTGTGGGAATTGCAATGAGCAAGTACTTGTGCGATATATAAAGCAACCCTGAGGCGCATTTCCCAAAGCAACGGCTGCTTTTCCCCTGATTGAGGATAAGAGATATGATTAACGAAGAAAATATAGCTTCTTAAAACGAGAAAGGAAGCGAAAAGAGACGGTGGAGAAGTACAGTGAAAGAGATGCTTGGAAAGGGTGTCGTGAGGCATGTACTCTGCCACCAATAAGCGCTCATCACCTTCGGCGCAGCATCCGATCAAGTTTACTAATCTCTTATGCCGTACTTTGCCCACTCCGGCAGCCTCCGTCTACATGACATGTATATGAGATGACAATATATGACATTATTAAAGCTGACAGGTATGCAAAATAAAAGAATGAAATACCAAAAACTGCTGAGCGTCTGGCCAGGAGAGGATAGAGAAACGCTTGATGGCGACAAGGCGATCGTTGTCGAGCTTCCCTCTGTAGACCACGTTGGGAGCCTTTTCCCCGCTCTCCGAGACTATTAAATCTGTGCTGAAACAATTAGTGGCTACTTTCAGTTCAGCTAAGCTAAACTCTCTGAAGGAAGGGACAACGACTTGGTCAAGCTGCTGCTGGACTTGGTCACTTGATGATAGATCTGTTTTTTCTTCTTCAGAGGGAAGTGGCTGTTGGTCTGGGGATCCTAAATGTGCGGTTTTTGACTGAAGGCAGCCCATCTTTCATTAATCTAATCAATCCCCAGCTTTATTTCCTCCTGTAACATGTATACCCACTAATAGATCGAGGATTGTTTCGGTTTCTGTTTGTTTGTGCTATAATATGAAGGAACCTACCAAACAACAAGGTTCTTAGGCGTAGAGGAACAATAATACAAATCGAGCAGCCTGTCTTTTGAACCAACGATAGAAAAGAAAAGGAAAACCGATTAAGCAAGAAGAAGATGAAGAAATCCGCCCAGGCGTGAATGAGAGCAAGACAGTCACATGACAAGCCGGACATGAGCAGGTGAAGAAAGAGAGGGAACTACGTCTTTGGTTCGGAAACTGCACGTGATGTTTAATTACTTAGAAGTTTAATTACTTAGAAGGCCAGGCCGAATGATGAGGAGATGTGCAGCGACGGAAAATGTCCATTCGAGCCCATTCTAGGAGTTGTACAATAAGGTGCACCTGGGCTCGTTTGAGTGCATGGGGAATGCAGATCAGCAGTTTAACAAGCACGTTGCATGAAAATCCATCCGAGAATACCAAATCGTTTTTCTTTGCTGGATTCTCTTCATTGAATTCTTTTTTAACTAATTTATCTGGATAATCATTATAATTTGTTTTATTCATCAAGCTATTAATTGAACTAATATATGTACAAAATTAGCAGTAAATTTTATAAATGATTAGAAGAGAATACATGTATAATGATGGAAGTGGAGATGAAATAATTATAATTCGATTTCTTTGTTAGATATATTTTAACAAATAATCTCCTTTTAAAGAAAAAATATTTATTGCATAGATTTTATTGTGGTATGTAGTTAGTTCAGTAGCTTAATAACATCTGTTATTATAATTCTATATAAATCTCCAACTCTCCATTCAAATCTCTAAACAAAGCATGCATGCATGCATATATATAAGGCATCTGTCGATCCCAATTTTGCTGATAAGATTGCAGCACTTGCAGAAAATGATGGACTAGTTCTTTTAATTTGGTGCAACCGATAACCCTGAAGCCATATCATTAAGCTTAATACATCAAATGGATAGTGTGTATGAGACGTTGGGTATGACTTACAGGACAGTGACGTGTAGAATGGTCAATTTTTGGATATCATAGGCTGTGCTGACTAGACCATTTGCAAAAGAAAAGAAAAGAAGAGAAGAAAAGGGAAGGGAAAGAGGAAATTATCAAAGATGATAAGCACTGACATATTAGGTGTGCTTATTAGTTGTTTACAGTTTTTCAAGTGATAAGCAATGTGAGAAATAGAGACGTGCGTGAATTGGAATTGAATAGGAGCGGTTGCTTTTCGGGTCCCTACTGCTAAAAGGACAAAGGGAAGGAGAAATAGGATTCAAAGTCTGACCTTTCTATTTTTAATAATTATTTTTCTTGCTGTCATATGATTTTTCCTCCCTCTTGTTGTTACATAGCGATAAAAGCAACATCATATGTCTTGCCAAAAAAGACATATGAGGGTAGCGGGCCATGTCACACTGTCACTCTCTTTTATTTTAACGGGAAGCTACTATCTCCCCAGCTACACAATTAATCTTGCATGTCCTTTTTCTTTTTGTAGGGATCAATAGTGAAAGCTAGCTGTCTAACTGTCGAACCCAATTAATCCCACTTGCGCAGTATTGCCCTGGTCATCCTTAATGATAATTCACAATTTGTGCCGGGTATTTTGAATTTTCTACAACCCACATGTAGTAGATAACGCATAACATAAACAACAAATATGAATGAATGATTCCAAAAGGCTCTTAAAATTTTTGTAATGCTTTTATATTTGTTATCATAATGCAAAATAATTATTTTATTTTTTTAACGTAGCAAAATAATTCTTTTATTAATCAACGGTAAACCCAAGTGAGAGAAAAACATAGAAGTGGCTACGAGTGTGTTTATTGTATTTGGAATTATCTTGGACAAACCCATTTAAGACACAAAAGCAATATATTCCTGGTCTAAAGACTTAAATAGTCTTACATCTACAAATTGTTATGCAACTTTGGTCGTATTGGTCTATTAGTCTAACCAAAAATAAAATTGATAATTTAGATTATATAGCATATTAGACTTTATCCTTTTCGTCTGGTTGGCTTTCAGTCGCCCTTCTCTGCAGTATACATAAAATGATACATTAAAGCTCCATGTTTTATCTTCCTCATTATAATTCGTAATTCCAAGTAGATTATTTTTAAGCCGTTGAAACAACAATTTAAAGAAAAATATTTCAAATTTCGATGAACCAAATTATCAAATTTGAAAAATCGTCGTGGCTTCAGAACAAACTGGGCTGTAAGTGAAAAAGTCAATTAATACGACGCCATATATGCCCAATATCATGCTAATATCCTTCATCAAGAAATTGAATTTATACTAACTTGCGTGCCTTGTGCTGTACAATTGGAATTTTGTAGTTTTTGGGAATAATTATATATTGTTTACGGTTGAAATGTTTGATTCATTCTATCAGTTACCTTTTGAAATTTATAATCATTGAAATCTAAAAAGCTTTGATTCAATTTACATGTATGTGCTCATGATTTGTATTTGAAATGCTCCGCTTCTTTCATGTATAAATTACATATATATATTCAAGGAGTATTATTGCATTCTTGTATTTTTACTAATTTCTATCCACACATGAAGACGTTTAAATTGACAACAATTACCCTCCACACGACCAACAAAAAGATGAACAGATTCATTTCATCGAATGATTTTTTTGTCTAGCCGAGTAGATCACAACTCAGCATACTTGCCATCACCCAATCTATACTCTCCATTTGAAACTCTTTTTGTGATTATTTAATTTTCTGTTTTAATTTTGTTCTTATTCAATTAATCTGTAAAATTAACAACTTCTGCAATAAATTACTCCAATGTTGTTCATCACAATTAATCATATTATATAACTTTAGAGTGGAAAACGTGGGATGAAACTCTCGATGCTAGCAAGACAAGGTGGCAAATTGTTCACTGTTTAATTCTTATGTTTCCCCGAATTGAATACCGTAAAAGGAGATTGACAGACTAGCATAAAGCATATTTGCAGAGACTTCTGCAGAATTTGTAATAGTTGTGCAAGATTTTGGCCTCTTTAGTGTCATCGTCTGAAAATTTTCATGGACTTGTTGGTTATTGCAGATAATTTAGGAGCAGGTTTCGGTGACATATACAATGGAAGTTGTATTTTCTTTTTAAAAAATATTTGATAAGTGAGCTATCAAAATGGAATTGTCATTCTTCGATGACAATAAATAAATTGTTTAACAATAATGGCAATAAATAATTTGTGTTGTATGGAAGTGGAAGAGGAATTGACAAATGAATGACGTGGACGCTATGAACATATGGATTTTTTTAAGCATAAAAGTGGGAATATGAACCAGGCAGAGCTTATTTCCCATTCAGAGAATCTCAATTTTAATTTGTATAATTTTCTTTTATCGGCAGACAATTCATGTAAAATAGTTTAGTTTCATGGGTCGACAGCATGACGTCGATCGGCACCCTCTATCATATATATACGTACGTATATGTATGTATCATGTGATACATGCATACAATCAAAAAGAGTAAGGGAGTGCTGTCCAAAAAAAAAAGAAAAGAAAAAGGAGTAAGGTAGAGGATGAGCTTTTTTAAAAAAAAAAAGTTTCCTCATTCATTCGCTCCTTATTTTTAGCAAATGGCAGACAAGATTTGAATGGTATGTCTTTATTAACATGGACGTCTGCAGCAAATTAAACTAGTAAGTAAATGAAGGGCTGATATGAAAAAACCTTAAATTGAAGTGGCACGCAATTGGCGTGGGCATGTCTAGCTGCCTTGCACTGTTGAATTAAGCAAATAATTAAACAACACAAGTATATCAGCAATTAATAACATTATAAAATGAGGCAGGTTTTGTCATATGATTGAAGTGCCGTCGAAAAATAAAAGCTGATGTTGCCATAGTAGCAAGAGGGAAAAAAATAGCTCTCCATGGAGGCTTTCACAGTAGAAGATGAAAATGGTGTTAACGTGCTCTGTACTATTCTTTCTCAAACCAAACCATTAAGCATATGCGCAAAGGCAGGACGGCTCCTCCAACTCATACCATGTCAACTTTTTTTCGAATTCTTTTCAAATCTGAATTTTGTTGCAGTTCTTGGATCATTCTCATGACTACTATGTAAACTGATGAAAATCTGCTGCTATATTCTTAGCATGTTCATTCGGCGCTCTCCTTTCCTCCATCCACATTGTATTGGATGCATGCATTTGGGGTTTGCCGAAAACGAACATGTACAAGGAATTAAAGAAAACAAATGAATGACAACAAACACACACAAAAAAGAAAGATGTTATTTTTCTGAACGAAAAAAGAATACACACATGGATAAAAATACATATATATATAAAAGTTATATATTTCAACCATGTATAAAATGTATAAGGAAGTCTTCATTTTGAACCATATGCTGTAGGCTACTCTTGGGTGGAAACTTCGTTAGCTGTTGAGTTATTTTCATTTAGTTTTTCGTTTCTTTTTTCTTTTTTTTTGATAAGTATTCTTTTGATATGGTTAAAAGCCACACCTAACCACATACTAGACGATGCCAACAGATTATATAATCATTTTTGACGCCAATATATGCGTGCACAGCTGAGAGCTAATCATGTATATGTGAAGCAACATATATGGATTATCGGGTTATTCTGGAAATGATGTATACGAGAGTCAGCATTGGTATCACATAAATTATGTATAATTGAGCATTTCAAATTAATTTAGGCTAATAAAGTAATTCAATTTTTGAATTTTGAAAACACTCTCATTTAATCAAGTTGTTAGTTTTTTTGAAACACATATTGTGACATATATATGTATAAATTTTAGTTTCAAAAAAACACGTTAGAATAATTAATTGGAACCAATAGAGGAGCCTTTGTTTATAACATATGGTTACTAAAAAGAAAAAGAATAAAACACAATTTCGGGGAGAGTTAACAGCATACATAAGAAGTAACGTGGAAGAATGATTAAAGTAGAAAGGAAAAGACGGGCCACCAAATTGGAAGAGGGTATCAATCAATCATGTCCAAATCAAAGACAGCTAGAGCCTGTTCAAGCGCACAAGACAAACATATAATTGAACCAAACAAAAAAAAAAAAAAAAACACACGAAGAAGAAAACTATAGTCAGCAAGGAGGAGTGATGGACTGACTAACTATGCGCTATTGCTACATGCATGACTGTATGTCACACTTCTTTTGCTTCAATTCTCTTCCCAAACATGTTGCTTCTATCAACTCCAAAAATTAAAAATAATAATTAAAAAACACGTTGCTTCTACCACATTTCCTTTTCGTTTTCCGCAAGTGGGCTTTTCTCCTATCTCACCCCTTTATTATCCCTCCCGTCCTCTCTATATATATGTACTTGTAACACACCCCCCTTCTCTCTCATTCATCAACCACCTTCATCTCTTGTTTAATTATATTCTAGCTGCATCCTTTCCCTCCCCTTTTCCTGCCTTATACAACTTCTTTTTATTTACTGCTACAGACAGCAAAAAATGGCTTGTTTAGTAAGTTTTCTTTTCAATCTCTTTATTTCTCCTTCTTTTTCCTTGGTTTATATTCTGCTGTATATAAATGTTTTGTTAATCATTACGTTAGTATACAACTGCATGGTATGCCAAACAAGTAAAAGAAAACCTATTGCTAATTTGTAGAATCTTTTGCCTGCTGTATAAATTATCCGATAGGTTGGCTTTCTACGTTCTCATGTTTATACAAGATTTGGCTTCAGTTTAGATAGATAACCAACAACTTTGGAGCTTATGCAATGTTAAGTACCACGAATTATCACAGTAATGTCGCTGCACTTTGATTGGTTATGGTAATTTGATGACGAGTTCCTACTTGGTAAACCATTTGGATTTTGGAAACCAATCATTTTACACTAGAAGGATATTTTTATCTATATTTTTCAACTGAATTACCGAATATTATATTCTATGTTTATTTTAAAACTCTGGTTGCTGATTTAATTAGAATATTCTAAGAGACAATCATAACGTTATTTTAATTTTTGAAAAAAACATGCATGAAATCATGGTAAGTAAAAAAGACGAAGGTGAACGGAGTATTGTGTCTCTCTTTGACTTCGTTGTGGTTTAATATAATTATATACAGTTGATCTTTTAATAAACTTAATACCTAATCAGGTGATTAGATTAGAAAAATCATGCAGTGTGATGTAAAAGTTAATAACATATATTAAATAATTGTAAAACATTCAGGGAAAAGTAGAGAAAAGGATGACCAAAGAGGATTTGGAAGCTTATACCCAGGATGGAACTGTTGATAGACATGGTAATCCTGCTATTCGGCAGAGGACTGGTGCATGGATTTCAGGGATTCTAGTGTTAGGTAATTTTATCCGACTCCCCCTTTTTTTCTTTATAATTTAACCCATGAAAATAAATAATTAAATCAAGAATAGCTGGTTCTTTGCTTAAATTGCTTTTCTCTTTTAAATAATGGTCTTTTTTGAAAAAATCATTTCTAGTATGTAAATATTGATAAAGTGCTGATTTAGTATCAAATTACTTAAAAATGATACTATCAGATATTCTTTCAATTTCCCATAGATTCTTACAAATTACATCAACGCAAATACAATCTATTTCAACTTTTTTTTTTTTACTTTATTACAATAAAAAGTAATATATATTTCAAATTTCAACTTTAAAATTTATCCTTTAATATGTGTTTATGGTTACATGGTAATTTCATGTGACAATATACAATTTACAAGATGCCATGTTTAGGATTAATTTATAAATAAAAGTTTTATTCTGAATTAAGAAAATTTTAGTTTATATAAATTTGTAAATTTTAAAAATATTTTCATTAAAAAATAAATATTACTTAAATTATAATAGTTTTCATTTGTCAAGTGCATACATATTCTTTAGTCTTATTATCATATTAAAAAAAAGTGGCAGAGAGAGCTAAGATATAATTTAATAAATATTTATTAACATTGAAAAAATAGAAAAATAGAAAAAAAATGAACATATTTATTTAAAAATTTTGTACTGGATCTAGACATGGGAACCTGTTGAAGTAAAAAATCATGATAGAATCATAATAAAAAGCTACAAAGAAATTAAAAAATATAAAAGAAGAATACTATTTGTAACTGACTAAATTGATTAATATCCCTTCTTGTCCTTTGGATGTCGTGCAGTAGTAGGTGATTTAGTTAAAACATAAATAAGGTGATGTACAAATTTGGAAGATAAATGCATGCAAAGATATGAGATTAGTGGTGTGAATTTAACTTGTGGAATATGACAGTGAACCAAGGGCTAGCAACGTTGGCATTCTTCGGAGTTGGAGTAAATTTGGTTCTGTTTCTGACGAGGGTGTTAGGGCAAGACAACGCCGATGCGGCAAACAATGTCAGCAAATGGACAGGAACTGTTTACATCTTCTCTCTCCTAGGAGCCTTCCTAAGTGATTCTTACTGGGGGCGGTACAAGACCTGTGCTATCTTCCAAGTCATCTTTGTCGTTGTAAGTCATGTATTCATTCAGATCCCAATCCAAGGTCTATTAATTATTTATGTACATGTCATGTTAGGATTCACCTATAATAATATATATCCATCACAGGGTCTGCTATCCTTGTCATTGTCATCCTACATATTCTTACTCAAACCCCATGGTTGCGGGGATGAAAATTTTCCATGTGGATCCCACTCAAGATTCGAGATCGCGTTTTTCTACCTCTCCATTTACCTTGTTGCCCTCGGAAATGGAGGATACCAACCTAACATCGCAACCTTCGGGGCTGATCAGTTTGATGAAGAGGACCCTCAAGAAGGGCGCTCCAAGATAGCCTTCTTCAGCTACTTCTACTTGGCTCTCAATCTTGGTTCTCTCTTTTCCAATACTATATTGGGGTATTTCGAGGACCGAGGCATGTGGACGATAGGATTTTGGGCCTCTGCGGGATCTGCTCTTCTGGCACTGCTGTTGTTTCTTTGTGGTACCCCCCGCTTCAGACACTTTACACCCAAAGGCAATCCACTTTCTAGGTTTTGCCAAGTGTTGGTTGCTGCTGTTAGAAACTGGAAAGCGGTCGACCACAAAAAGGAACTAAGTCAAGAAGATCTCTTTGAAAAACATGGATCCGAGGATGAGGGTCATAGAAAGATATTGCACACATCGGGATTTAGGTAACCATGCATCTTCATTCATTGTATATTCACAATGTAGACAATTAATTACCTAATTAATATGCAGCTAATAAATTTGACACGCAACTGGCAGATTCTTGGACAGAGCAGCACTTGTCACAGTCGACAGCCGCAACCCATGGTGCGTTTGCACGGTAACACAAGTAGAAGAGGTCAAGTGCATATTGAGGCTTCTACCAATTTGGCTGTGCACAATTCTCTACTCCGTGGTATTCACTCAAATGGCATCACTGTTTGTGGAACAAGGAGCTGCGATGAAAACTACCATCTCCACTTTTCACATTCCTCCAGCGAGCATGTCTAGTTTTGACATATTGAGTGTTGCAGCGTTCATATTCATGTACAGGAGAGTTCTGGATCCACTTTTTGCTAGACTAAGAAAGGACCCAAAAGGATTGACTGAACTCGAAAGAATGGGAATCGGTCTGGTTATTGCAGTAATGGCAATGGTCTCAGCAGGGGTTGTAGAATTGTTCAGGTTAAAGTACAAAAAGGACTGTACGAGATGCGAGAGTGAAAGTTCTTTAAGCATATTCTGGCAAATTCCTCAGTATGTACTAGTCGGAGCATCAGAAGTGTTCATGTATGTGGGTCAGTTAGAATTCTTTAATGCTCAAACTCCAGATGGGTTGAAGAGCTTCGGGAGCGCACTGTGCATGACCTCCATATCTTTGGGCAACTACGTGAGCAGTCTGTTGGTAACTTTCGTCATGAAAATTTCTGCCAGAGATGACATGCCTGGATGGATCCCGGGAAATCTTAATAAAGGTCATCTAGATCGATTTTACTTTCTTTTGGCAGCTCTAACGACTCTGGATTTTATTATCTACATTATAACTGCCAAGTGGTACAAGTACATTAAGTTCGAGGGCAACAGCTCTCTTGGAGGGAATGAAACCATTGGACAAGTTTGATCCACAAAAATAAACGTCTAGGCATCTCAGAGCAATGAAACTGGAGGACAATAGTTTCCATACAAATTCTCCATGTTGAGCAATCCCAAGATGTAGCTCCATTTTCACACGCACGTAAATATTAGTATATTTTTGTATAATAATTTCATGACTTTTACTTCCCTCTAGAGTCGATTATCTAGCTACAACTGAACATGATGAATGGATTATCTTCACCATGCATGCTTACACAAATTCTCTTCAATAAGTGTTTTTCGGAAGAAGCGTAAGAGATCAGGGCTCTTCATCTAATACGCAAATACCGTGAAGAAAGCATAAACTTTGTAGAATATTGATATTGCTTTTTTAGAATTTTCATAAGATGTTGCTTAATTATAGTCTAATTATTAAAATAATTTAAATTTTGTGGAATATATATACTATATGCAAGGCCTTTGAGATTTAAGAAATTGTACTTAAAATAATTAATCGTACTAACTTGTTCTCTTATACAGTTACAAATTTCTCACCACAAAACTATAAATTAATAATGCCAACAATTAATCGAAACCACTGTATTTTATTAATATTATTATACTTGATTAAAAAAACAATAATAGATTTGTATCGCCAGTAATGATAATTTTTGGTAGTGTTATGGGTTCAAAAGACATTGGGGTTCGTAGTGGTTTGGATTGTTTTGATGCATAGTTTATTATTATTGCTATCACAAATAATTGTTGCGAGAGATCAGAAAATATATATACGTTTTGTTGATTTGGGAGGTGCATTGCGATTAATAAAAGATTGGATCAAGGTGAATCCCTGCTGCTGCCGCCCTTTTCAGGGATGCAAACCAATAGTTTATAAATTCAACCAAAATTTATTTAATAGCTTATGATATATTAAAAAATTTGAAATGCTCAACTCGAATTCTTGACTATAAATGAGCAGAGCTAAAACATAATAAAATTAAACCAGATTAGATTCATTTCATTTGCATCCCGGATCATTGCTGTTGAAGTTATGTGATCTCATGGTATACTCTTTAATAAGTTTAGAGAAGAAGGAATCCTCCTGTTGTAGCAGTCGGCCGGGGGTGTCGTACTCCGCTATTCTCCCTGTTCCACACACCCAAATTCATCATATCCCAAATTTCAATTTATCATACCACTTCATAATAATATGCTGCTTTATGCAACTTACCATCACTAAGAACCAATACAAGATCACTCTCGATCACCGTGTGTATTCTGTGAGCTATCGTCACCACTGTCCTATCTCTGAACTCCTTGCTTATGATTTTCTGGATCACTCCATCTGTTGCTGAATCCACCGATGCTGTTGCTTCATCCAGCACCAGTATGCTGCTTTTCTTTAGTAGCGCTCTTCCTAGACAAACTAACTGTCTCTGCCCCACGCTCCAATTTTCTCCATTTTCGATCACTGCTTGGTTATCCACCCCCACACCCACCCATGTTACTTCCTTTCTAATCCCAATATATATATATATGTGTGTGTGTGTGTGTGTAAATGTAAAATACCCAAACAGACGAACCATACCTGGAGCATCCAGCTTTTCATTTTTTGATCGCATCAAACCACCCAGCTGACATTTATCTAGAGCCTGAATTATTTTCACGAGATTATTGTTATTATCCCAGACTCAGGTTGTAAACTTGCTGTCAACCTTTTCATTAAAAAAAAAACAAAAAAAAGGACAATACCTCCCATACTTCACTGTCAGAGTATTGGGCCAGTGGATCAAGGTTGCCTCTCACAGTCCCCTCGAACATTGTTGGATCCTGTGGGATGATGCTAAGCCTTGAACGCAAGTCATGAAGACCCATCTTGGATATATCCACGTTGTCAATTATAATCCTCCCCTCTCTGGCCTCTACAATTCTGAAAATGGCCTGTATAAGGGTTGATTTCCCACTCCCCGTCCTTCCTACGACACCAATTTTTTTCCTTCCTGGAAATGTGCAATTGATGTTTTTCAGCACAGATGGCAGATGTTCTGCATAGCGAATCTGCACATATTAGGAATATTAGTACTATTTTCCCAATTTCTTGATTAATGTTTTTCTGTTTGTTTGGTTTAGAACCTTTCTGTGATTACCTCCAGATCTTTGAAGCAGATTTCGCCTATTTCTGGCCAGTTGTTTGGAGGTCTGCACTCTTCGACCACAAGGGGCGCTTCACTTGCTATATTTGAGTACTGAAGAATTCTTTCTACTGAGATCATTTTGTTTTCTGCGTTGCAGATGTTCCATATCACTGTAGCCTGCAGAACATTCAAATTGATTCCATATGTAATAGCCAATCCGGCAAGGCCTGCCAAAAGTGAAACATGCCCAGTTTTAGAATTTGGAAAGAAAAAAAATGCTTTAGTAGAAAGTGCAGCACTTGTGAATTTTAACTTGGCATGTCATGCTTACTTGGACTTATCACTCCTTCAGGGAGGCTCACCAGCAGTACCAACGAGAAACCAAACACAAAATTTGATAGTAAATTTAATCTGAAGGAAAGCCATTCCATGGCCGATACATTATGAAACCATGGCCTTGAGTGGCTGTCTATAAGCTCAAGGTTTGCTTCAATAAAACGAACTTCTTGATCAAAAGCACGAATAGTAGGCGCTCCTGCAAGTGATTCTGCAAAGTGGTGAAGAATCGGAGACCTCTGTATCCCTGCTAAGCGGGCCAGTTCTCTTGCTGTTGGTATGTAATATCGCTGAAATAGCCATTGTTCTTAGTTTTTTAGGTCATATATGCCATTTAACTGTGAAATAACTAGTAATCTGTTTTTCTATCGTTTGAATATCCATATTTTACTGAATCTGCCTCTCGTTTTTTCTTCCAAGATTTTCCATTTCATAATAAATTGGAGACTCCGTTGAACTATTTGGACACATGGAGGGTATTTTGGACTATAATTTTTGGAAAGATTTACGGTCAGTAGATCAACTTCAACAGCTGAGCTAAGAATTTTTTTTTTTTATATAAAAAAAGATATTGTTGAGGTCGTAGGTGCAAGCTCAATGATAATCTCATCATAAAATATAATAAAAAGGGCAAAAGAAATGGCTTACTTGGTACCATATGCAGACTGCTGTTACTGGAATGAAGATTATAAATACTTGCCATGCAACCTGGGACATAACTGCAATGGTTCCCACTATCTGTATAATTGAGAAAACACACCAACCTAGTTTTGTTGCCATTTCCAAGTCTACTACGCTTTGGTCTGTAGATGCCTGCAAAAAGGTTAAAAGCCATTTTGTGATTAGACATTTCAAATAAGTGAGACAGAATTCTGTATCTTCGCCATAAAAGGTCAGCCTGCTTTTTTTTCTACCTCCACTTTGCATAAGGAAAAAAAATGCTCACGCTCAAAAAAATAAGCTTGGTTGGATCAAAAGCAAACAAGCAATTGTTCTGACATATTAGTGACTCACTCTGTTCAAGATTCGTCCCGTTGGGGTGGAATCGAAGAATGCCATGGGCGCCATGAGTACACTATGCAGCATGTTTGTGAAGAGTTTCTGTGCGGTTGCAAGTCCAGCAATGGCAACCAGCATGGCTCGGATAAGCACGAAGATTGAACTTCCAAGGGCAAGAAGTACATAAACAAGTAAAATGATGTTCATTCCAATTATCGGTTCACTTTCGCTTGTAGGAGGTGAAGCCCATGCCATCCAGTAGTTGCTAGCAATCTGCAACACTTGGAATGTGGACTGCGCTAAGAGTATGATGGGAACTAAGGCTCCACGTTTCACAGTGGTTAAATATGACCAGTAAACTTGTATTCCAATGCTTCCTTTTTCTCTTTCTTCATCTTGCACCAGTTTTCCTCCTTTCTCTGTTATCTCTACTGTGAGGTCATGGTATGAGTCCTGTCGGTCTACGTTTGAATGGTAATCCGAATTGGAGTGGCCATCAGGTCCTCGATTTTCAGATGTTCTCCTTGAATTTTCAACTTTCAGGACGGACTCTAGGGCTTCGCTGTGAGCGCCTACTAAAATTTCAAATCCTGTATTTTGTCTCAAAAGCTCATTGAAAGTTCCAGCCTGCGCTACTTTTCCATTTTGCATCACCTGTCCAAGTTTAATCGGTTATAATCTCATGTCATATTCCCAATATCACAACCACCAATACTTGTACAATCTTTCATCTTCCTGAACAAGTGGCGAGCTATCCCAGTAAAAACATGTATAATCATGGAATGAATGTATTATTTTTTTCTGAAGCAGCGTATATCTTCTTGTATGTAGTATAGGATCTAATGCATTTGGTAATCATCACCAATGTCAAAGTGATGCGGCATCTAACTTACCAGTATGAGGTCTGCTGCAGGGAGAAACTCGACTTGGTGGGTAACATAAAGAATAGTCTTGCTTTTGAGAACTCCCATTAAGCATTCCTGCAAAACGTAAATCATCAAAAGTTAAATGCTCAAATTCTTAAAGGTTTAACTTCAGCACCCAATTGGAACTAGGAGTTTTGGGATAAAGAAGGCCGAAACATTTCAGGGAAAAAAGAAAGGAAAAAGGAAGCGCTGACCTGAAAGAGTTGGGTTCCCGTATGGGCATCTACGGCACTGAAAGGGTCATCGAGTAGATAAATGTCGGCATCCTGGTAAACGGCACGAGCAATTTGTATCCTTTGCTTTTGTCCCCCGCTCATATTTATTCCTCTTTCTCCAATCTCTGTGAGGTCACCACAGTTGAATAGCTCAAAGTCCTTTGTCAAAGCACATGCTTTTATTGTCCTGTGATACTTTGTACTGTCGTAGGGATTCCCGAATAAAATATTCTCCCTGATATTTCCTGTCAGTATCCAAGGAGATTGAGGAACATAAGCCTTTGTACCACTGATCTTCACCATCCCAGATAGCTTCCGTATTTCTCCTAAAATGCAAGAAAGCATGCTAGACTTGCCCGATCCTACTGTCCCACAAATTGCAACCTTCATTCCCCTCTTAACTTTCAACTCTATGCTATCAAGGGTGGGTATGCTAGACTCCGGGTCCCAGCTGAACTTTCCACCATTGATCTCTACTTCAAACTCCGTTTGATCTTTTGGGATGTAGTCAATGGCATCCTGCGGAATTTCATCTTCCTGAAGGTAGGAAGTCACTCTATCTGCTGAAACTTTGCCCTGCGCTATCACATTGAGCAGATCTGGTAAATTAAAAATGGGGTCCTGCAACATGCGGAAGGTAGCCAATGCTGATAGTACTCTTCCAGCTGTTAGTTGAATTCCCATTAGCATGCATGCCACAAACGTCACAACAGATATAAATGCCGGTGATCCCCAGAAGACGAAAGCAGATATTGCTGCAAGCCTTAGGGATTTCCAAAGCCAATTATATTCTGTGATCCTTAAACTCTCTAGTTTGTGAAGGAATTGACTGTCCCATGCTTGTAGTTTCAGAATCTTCATATTCCGAAGCACTTCTGAGGTGGCTTTCATTCTGTTGTCCTTGGCTTCCATGATCTTTGCTTGGTAACTTTTCTGAATTCTTGTTATGGGTATGTTGCACATCATCACTGTAAATGTTGCAGCTAATGCTGCCAATGATCCCAAACCGAGGGTTGTCTTGAGAATGAAGATTGCTAACGAAATCTGTATGGGCAACATCCATATAATGTTGAGATACCATATGAAATCCGTAATTCTTTGGATGTCTACGCTCATATAGTTGATGATCTCTCCGCTGTTGTGGCTTTGGCGGGATTGGCTTGACAAAACTAGGCCCTTTTTGTAAATGTGAGATATTAAAGCAGCTCTAAGGCGAAGGCCTAATTGCCTGGCGCCGAATATCCACTGCCTCTGTGCTATTGTCTCCATCATTTTGGCGCATAGAAAAGCAAGTGCAAGAAGGTAACCATTCTCTAAGCTCCTGGTTTTCTTCTCGGTCAGAAAATTTACCAAGTCATCAATGAGGTAGGGGCCGACATATGATACTGCGGCATTAGTGACTGCAAATAGTGCATTAATTGCTGCTTTCTTTCTAATGAAGAAGAAAATCGCCTTGTAGATGGAGGGATTCGTGGTTCTGTCTTTAGCCTTAACTTGACTGAGGCACTCATCAAAAGCTGGGGAAAGAAATCCGGCAGAGTCTTTGATATCAACATCCGGGACATCACCCTGTTCCAGAGGTTTCTTGATACCGATGGAAAACAGCGAGTTAAGCCAGGAGAATGTGATCAGCTGGAGAAGAGTAGCTTTCCCGTATGGAGATTCTTTTCTTTTACCGTCTGGAAATTTGATGGACTTTCCGCGAAGAAGTGGATCAGTGATATCCTGAGAGGAGTGAGACACTATGCCAGTCTTCCCATGGACCGAAACACCCAACAGAACGGTAGATGAGAGGACAGTAAAGAAGTCTATGTAATGTCGCGCGCTGAGTCTGCCATGTTTGTTAATTCGAGAGTAGGTATCTAGAAATGTGCACATAACGGATAAAAAGAAGCTGCAAGCCCACCATACTCGTAGAATCCAAGGAAACTTGGGATTATTCTCGTTCAGGATCCAGAGAATTGCAATGAAGCTAGTAATGGATGATGCTACTTGCAGGATCTGAGACGAAAGCGATAGAAACTTCGAGTTGCAATCGGTTTCTTGACCATTTAAGAGCATCAGTAGCTGAGAGAAATGGACTCCCAGCAGCAAAGTGGAAAAAATGATGACGGCTTTGTATACCAGACTAGACTTCACTTCAGTGAAGTACTTGTCTGTGCTCTGGTCTGAGATTTTCGTCCTCCTTCTGCATCCTTTTCCCACAGAATATAGTAGGAAATAGAATAACAAGATTCCAAGGAACACAAGTTGTACAAGTATGCTCACATGCTCCCACAAACAGGGGGACTTTACCAGTGGCCAAGTCATCGGAGATGGCATCTTAAATTCTGCAGGCATGGTAGAGCAAGTTAGCAGGGTTTACTTTTTCTCTTTATCGAACCGCAAATGCAAAAATTATACATTTGGTTTTGGTTAATATAATGGTCAGTGTTGCAAAAACGATGGTTGTTTCGTATCTCTACTGGATTGCCAACGAAGATCACATAACAATTGGGGATAATGGTTTCAAGTATTCTTGGTATACGTCAAACAGAAATGAAAACTTGTTAAAACTTTCACCTGAAAGTAATGGCCCAAGTGCAGTACAGTAAAATGATTTGACTTGTAGTTGGAGGTTGATAATAATTGAAAAAATAACAAGGCTGGAGTTAATTGTTAGAAATTATAGAAACAGAAAAATTACAAAAAGCAAAGGAGTCGGAAAACGGCAGAATGAGCAATATTTATCAAGTAATTAAGCTTACGGCAATGCGACTGCAATGAAAGCAAATCTAATGCAAACAAGGATTTGACATTTGTTGCTTTCATCGCATGGACAAATACGAAGTTGGCGGTACGTAGATACATGGCTAGAAAACGATTCCATTTTTTGTGTGTAAGGAATATTTTGAGAAAAATAAATTGGAATCGGTGTGTATGGTGCATAGAGGGGCTTTTCCAGGATGCTTGAATGATCAAGGAAGGTACGTAATACTTGTTGAACACATTGCACCAGAATAACATATGTGTATTCCAAGGAGAAGAGGGAAGAGAGCGGAAGGGTGGCTGTGAGAACTTACTTGGAGTTATAGTAGCAGCTTGGGAGAGGAACATGTTCTCCGGGGCTCCGCCAGTATAATAGGACATGATATGAGGAGTATGTTATTATGGTGAGGAAAAGGAAATCGGAGAGAGAGAGATGAAAGATTCGGAGAGCGGAAAAGAACAAAAAGGGACGACAGAAGGTAGGCTTTGGATTTTGAGTTGGGAGAGAGAAGTGGCTACATCACATCACATCACGTGATTCTTAGATCCATATGATTAGGAGTGAGAAGGCGGTCACTTGGGTGGCTGCTTGTCCCGTCTCTTGTATTCTCTTGGTACTCGGAATGTATAGACTACATATGTATAACTCTACCCTCTAATAATTGTATTCAAGTTTGGGATGTAGTTCAAATTTAATAATTTTACTCTCTCTTGTGGAGCTATAATTTGTTTTAAAGAAAATATTAATTAATAATTGATTACAAATTTTAAACTGATGAGGATTTTGAATCATAGTTCAACTAGGAAACATGATCCTATTTGATTAGAATAAGGAAGTTCAATGATGATTCTTAATCTCTTTCAATTCATGTAATTGAGTTATCCCAAGTCAGTGACTATATCACTAATATTTATAAAGAAAATATTAAGAATCGAGGAGATAGAAAAATAAGGATGTGTTGTGGCATCTGTAAATCCAAAGAGGTGGCTTTGTTTTTTTCTTTTCTTTTCTTTTCTTGCTCTCCACGGGATCACACCATACCTTTTTTTTTCTCAACTTTGATCATTTTTCTATATATGCATACTTCACTGTTTGTACTATATATGTTTTATGCAATGTGATAATCAGGATGCATATGGATATTTGCATGACATAGTATACACGGTGACCATAAGATTACCAAATGCCTTCAACGTAAGAGCGGAAGCATTTGCTTTTGAATGGTGAAGTGGTTGGGAAAAGGATGGTGCGTCAATTTTACAAAATAACATCATCAGGCGCATTACATTAGAACCAAATACACGTCAGACATTGCAGAGTTGGAAAATTGTCATTATTAGTACTGCTCAAAAAATGAATAAAACAGTCCAGGTGATGTGGGATGCATGGTGAGGTGTGAGTCTGTATGGAAATGACATGTATTAAACTCTTTAGACCCGGATGTGGTTGTGGGACTGGGGAGTAATGGTATACGACATTCCCCATAAGAATAGGTGAGAGAGAGCATTTTCAATTTTCAATATAAAATTTGTCAGGTGTGTGATTTTTGAGCAAACCTCCACCACATTTTACTTATTGTTCGGATTGAAAAGGACGAGACACAAACCGAGAGAGATGGTTGCGGGTTCGAAGAGGGAGATGTCTGAATTATATGTTTCACCTTACAATGCTACAATAGGTGATAAAAATGGAGGTTTGATTTGACTGGGTGGTGATGGTGAAGGGCACTTGCAATGTAATGCTAGATGAAGAAGTTGTAGCCAAATTGACATTGGTTATTAGAAACAGGTAGACTACAGACATGGAGGTTGATAGGCGAAATCTTCCCTCGGAGAAGACTTATCATATCATATCACGTGAAGTTTGTCTGTCGGTATATGTCCACTCACATCTCCACTTACCTTCATCCCACTCACATCTCCACTTACCTTCATATTTACCATATAAATGCCCATCCAAAGCTTTATTCGAAAAGATCATCATTATTTAGTAATATGACATAATAATATAAATTATAAAATGACCCACACAACCACTTGCTTCTAACTCCTTTTAATATCTCATCCAAAATTAACACTTTGGTTTTTTTTTTATAAACGAATTACAAACTCCATTCAGGCTTCAAACTGTCCCTTAGATTACATCAACAAATCCTAACACTACAACCCTAGTCCCCAAAAAAACCATGAATCCTACTCTTCTTCACTTCAATCATCTATACCATTACATTAATGCCACAATACCAATGCTACAACTGATGAAAAATAAATCTTGTAACCAGGAAAATCCCCAAAATTCAACATGGCCTTGCCAAACCAATCACCATCTTGCACTAAACACAGCTTCCGCATCTGACCCTGATTGTGTTCTTCGAGTATATTTCAGCAACAAAGCTTCTGACGAAAGACCAGGTACATTTAGATCCCTGGAGAATATATCCAAGCAAAGCAAACTAAAATTACTTCCAAAAAAAAAAAAAAAAAGAGATAAAAGTGAAATTAAAATTATTCCAAATATCAGATCAAGCAATACCTGATGTATGGATGTAAATCCTTCCACCCCCATTTCGATCGCTCCCTAAAGAGCACTGAGAAACGCTCAGCAGGAGTTGAGGGCAATGAGGAAACACTGAAGGCGCGAACCCACGTCTCAATACCCAGCTTATCTGTTAAAACTTCACCTTCCAACATGTCAAAGCTTGCCTGCATGCTATCTGGAATCTTTTTCAACCACTCTCCCATAAAGTCTCCCATCTTCATTTTTCCTGCTCTTAAAATTTCTCTTGCAAAATGGATGCACACCCGCCCCTCATCCAGCTTCCATTTGTCAGTTCCAATACCACCGTTGACTTTACTTCCATAAACATTCAAACAATGGAGGGCAAGCTTCTGCGGAAATCCAGTTGATGCTAGCACACTAACGACTTCGTTTTCGCTTAGTGAATCTAACGACCAATCATTCAATACCGAGTCCTGCAAAAGCATCGTTAAAATCAAGTGCATGTATTTCCCATCCACAATTCTCCAGTACCCATCGATCTCAACAGCTGACAGAGCCTGTAATCCAGACCTCAATTCATCATTACTAGCCTGAACCATGTCAGCGAGATCATCCCATGTATACAATCCTGTTTTTTTCGTTCCTATTTCCAGTTCCTTCATTTCTAGGACCTCATTGGACTTGTAAGGATTCTCTGAAAGAAGTAACCGGAGCTTTTCAAGCCTGGGAGAGACTTCAATAAGCTCCATGTTACCAGGAGCAAGCTTAATGATGGGTGCAAGAGGTTGCTCATAATTAACTTTATCCTTACAGTCTAGTACCATGTTTTCATGTTGAGAAAGGTGAGCTGATTCTGGTATGAGGAACGAAGAATTAGAAGTTCCAACGAACTTGATGGCATAAGTTTTAGATTGAGCGCAAAGAACAGCATCTTCATCTGGTTGACCTCTTAAAGTTACCCTATAAAACACACACTTGAACTGAATGAGTCATATATAACCGAAATTCGGACTCTGGACAGCAAAATCAACATATCATCACGCCAAATGAGAAGAGAAGTCAGAAAGAGGTGAAAGTCAACGATTTTGCATTAGAAAATCAATATATGTCCTACCTTTGGTTGAGTACTTCAGGAAGAAGTTTGTCATCGAGCTCAAGGAGTATGAGATCATCATGAGAACCAAAGAGAGGATGAAAGGCAATAGCGATGGAAGAGTTCGGTTGAAGATTTAAGACAGCTTCTGCTCCACACTCTGCATGTTCCATATTACTATATCTACTAGAAGAGGATATTTCACACGAAATGGGCTGATTCGGCATCCCACTTAAATACGGTGCTGCGATATGCTATCAGAAAAACAAAGTAGTCAATTCAACTAAATTTTATGAGCAAGTCAATTGGGGTTTGCTAAAAATAAAATAAAATAAAATTGTCAATTGTTGAAATAAAATTACCGGTGATCAGAAAATTTATCGGACATTCAATGTCATGAAATTCTTGGAGCTGGTTATAAAGTTACCAGATGGATTTGCTATACAACTAAAACAGCGGCCAACGGCAGCTTCTCCTGCTCTGTCCCACAAATTCCAACTATCATCAAAACCCTTCACTGCATCAAAATCCAAGACAAAATCAACTTTCATATCAGTTTCATGTGCGCTAATAGTGCACTTTTATTTGAAAAGCATTCATCATTCATTAACCATTGAAATAATAAAAAGCAACAGGAGTTTATACGCAAGGACAAAAAGCATGCCAAAATACTGCCCCTTAACCAATGAACTCCAATAATCCCACCAATATGTAACTGCAATATGCAACACCTGAAACCTGCATTGACATGTCATAAATTCTATCATCTAGCAACTTGACACAACACCTTCGAATTTACAAGATTCCGCATAGAAATCAATAGATAAAAAGCAAAGGAGCTAAAAGATAAGCTAACCAGCATGTAAGGACTTGTTTGTTCGAAATTCATTTCAGCCAAACACATTTGTTTTAAGATTTTCAAACAAATTATACATAACTTATGGAATTCATTTCAAACAGAGTGTAAAAGTTAACAAACCAGGGTAAAACGATAAACAATCCAATCGGCAATAAGTTTATTAACAAACATAAGCAAATTTAAAGAGGAAGATAAACAAACTAAAAGGAAAAATACTACACCGAAAAACCCAGTAAATGCAAACACAAACTACAGGGAAAAAATAAACGAGTCGAGACGCACAATTTACATGAAATTCAACATAGGAATGGCGAAAATGAAGCGAAAAGGCAGATCCTATATCATCAACCACAAAACACATACTTGAAAGTCAAAATGGAGAGACATGTAGCAAGGGAAACGTACAGATAAAAAAAAAAAAAAACCAAATGATCAAAGGGAAACAAAAACCCTTGCAATTTGCTAAATAGAATCGAGCATAAAATTGGTTGAAAGAAGGGTGTGTTAATTGGGTAGTGACTTGATTAGGTTAGTAAATCTAAAAGAGAGGAGAAGTGAAAGGGAGGGAAAAGATGGCGGGAAAAAAAAAAAGAGAAACCTATTCTATATTTTGTCTTTACTTGTTACCCATCTTTAAATGAACAAATTATTTAAAAAGTATCCAATTGCATGAACAAACAAATTTACGGATTGGGAGATTGTTGGGATGGAGGTCTTCGAGTACGTCATTCAAGAATCAGGTCATGTAGAAAATGAGAATTTAGATTTTGTGGTACATCTGTTATATATGTTTTCGTGACTAGAAGGAGGACCAACTCTGCTCTAGCAGGAGAAGCTTTGTCAATGGAGATGGCTTTCCAAATAGCCAAAGATATGGCCATTTTGAAAGTCAATACGATGAACCTTATTAATGCAATTTCGGATTCTCAGCATTACTCTTCATGCTATTATCAATGATATCAGTTCTCTCCTTATAAACATGGAGACCTATGATTGTAGGTAATGATTTTCATCGTTATACTCTAGCTATTTGGCTTGCAAGCTAGATAGATTGCACTATACAATGACGCCGGTATCAGTGCTGGCATGGAATGAATTCAGCTAATTGATCAAAAAAACAAGAAGATGAGTTATGACGGGAGGGAATGTTAGGTAACTTTGTAAAATAGCAATCGGAATGTAAAGTATGATATGACCAAAGACTATTCTTTGTGGCTACAGATGTAACCAGAGTGCTTTGATTCTATTCAATTCAAGTCTCACAACAGACCACCCTCCTCTAATTTCATATGCGACCAATTACTTAGGATCCCATTTTGATCATTTTTGTTAAAATTTAATCATACCCATCCTCCACTCCACACCATAAGGAACCTCGTCAATTTTTTGAATACAAAGCCAAACTCTTGTTTTAATATAAATATATTACACAAGGAATGAATTCTAAACACACCACTCAAAGCGTAACAACTGCCAGCCCAAGGTCCAACATCACCAGGAATTCAACAAGTCGACCATCGGCTGGGTACTACATGATTTTAGGATAATCTAACGGGGCCATGATACAGAATCAATCTCGTCCCTTGCAGACTTGTACAATTCAAGCCTTTTCGCGCACTGTTGTCTTCTCTCCATCAATGCCGGGTCTTCATCCAACAACTCACCAAGCTGCTTGCCCTGCAACATCACCACACATTTATGCCCTTTACTAATTTAACCCCTTATAAAACACCTCGATACATATTAAGAATTCCAGGCCGAATACCTCTTTTTTCCCTATTTGATTGTAGAAATAATTTAACAACGATTGTTTGGCCTCTCTAACTTGGCAATAGACCACAGCCTTAGGGATGGTGTTCTTTAGCGTCTCCGAGACCATGCCAATGTAAGAAGAGACATTTGACCCGATCCGCCTGAAGTGTCCTTCCGTATAACGGTCCACTGTCGGGGATACTGGACCCGGATTTCCTCCTTTCTCCACTTCCTGAGGCAGCCTTCGAAAGAATTCCACTGTCAGATACGAAGATTCCATGTCCACCAATCGTTGAACCGTCTTCTTGCTGTCCTCACGGAACCTCTCCAAGGCCTCGTTTGCTGCAGCAGCTATTTCAGCTTGTAGAGTGGGGAAACGCTTCAGTTCCTGTATTTTTTAAGAAATACTTGACAATGTATTCCCTCCTTTCGGAAAGACTTGGTCATCTGCTCAAACAAAAGTAAGAAAAGATGCATGTCCCATGGTTACCTGTGTTTCCCCAATAGACTTTCTCACAAGCTCCTTTAGAACAAAGTGAACCTAATCATAACAGTAAATTCAGTAGAAACAAAAGGTCAACTTTTCATCTGTATGTTAACACCCAGATAGTTTGAAGCAAAACTTTAGATTATATTTCATTGCAGGAAAATGTAGAAAAAAATTGGACCCCTTACGGCATCTACAGATGCTTCTGCGGGACCCCTAAAATAATTTAATGAACCCTCAATAAGACGCCTGTAACCCTGCTCTGGGGCAATCAAATGTGGCTGATAACCATCTGCCTCTGAAACCACTCTCCTCACATTCTGAAGAGAAAGATGGCGATCAAATGGAAGTTTTCTCAGTGCAGCAGGGAGCTGATGGTCAAATACTCCATAAATGCGATCACCTCCAGGTCGCCTAGGATAGGGGTCATAAATATATCAGAAAATTACATTAGAAAATATGTCAGGAGAACAAGTTCTGAACAGGTAGTATTTTTCAAACAGATTAAATAAATTCACAGCAATTGCATTCGTCTGTCTCAGTACAGTCCAGCACAAAACTGGAAATTAAGTATGCAAACAAGTAAAAGTTCTCACCCTCCATCCAAGTGCTCCTTGAATATCCGGTCAAACGCACGGCACAGTTCCAAGATAGTGTATAATTGAGCCTGAATGATTTCATGTCAGATTAATCGAAATTACATGTCAAAATCATTTATAGAATAGAAACAAGCTCCTCACCCCAGCATCAACTGCAATAGGCCTACCCAGATGGTCCATTTCTGATTCAAGTTCCTCAATGCTTCTGTTTATCAAGGATGTGATACTTGGTATACGAGACCTGATTACTGACTCCAAGTGCTGAAACAAAGGTCACAAGAATCACAGTGATCATTTTAAATCATATATTAAAAGTGCCATGAAGAATTTTCGAAATAGTGAGATACGTGACATGGCATTGGCAGGGACTCGAAGAATGTTCATCTTTAAAGAAGGCATTTAATCATATTCATTGTACTATAAATATTCAAGAAAATATAGCACTCCATGGTTCCTATAAATAAAAAACTAAACCACAAGTCTACTTTTTGAACTTTGACCCCAATATTTAGAGATTTCGTTCATATAGAGCAAGAAAACAGGAACTCTGAAAGAAAAGCAACTCTATTAATCTAAAATCTCAAAATCCATTCATTAATGAAATGTTTAGTACCCTAACTTATTAGGTCAATAAAGTTCGAAGTACTTCATGACTTTAAATTGATCTGATAATGTAACAACACTTGGAATGATAAGTCATAACTTTGACTTAATCTTTTTCTCAACATTTCGATTTGTTTAGGATTTTTTTTTTTAAAAATGAAGTCTTACGCAATTAAATTCACTATGTCTATTATTCTTGATTTATGTCATCTTAAAATAATGCTGGGTTTTCAAATGGACTTTCAAAAATTGAAAGATTCTAAATCTGTGTATCGGGTATGTCTCCACCAAGTCCCAACCAAGTCCGGTCTAAAGACAAAAGTAAAACGGCCGCAGACTCTAATTCTAAAGAAAGAGTCTCATATGTTTTTCTGTGCCCTGTCACTGGAGTTCAAGATACAAGTACTTCAGCATCTATGGAGGAGTATAAGTGGTTCATAGGAGAAATGAAAAATATGAAACTCCAAACCTTTGAGAGAAGTTTTGCAAGATATTCTGAGCCCATTTTGTTAGCCAAGTGCCCATAGTCAGGACTTGTAGCAAAGTACTCACGTTCCTTGCGCCTTGCAACAATCATATCAACATTTCTGTTAATATCTGCTTGTGAACGATTCACAATCCCAACCCAAGGATGTTGCAGCCGATAAGCTCTTCCTTCAAGAACCTTATGCAAGAACCACAATGAGACCAACACATGCATCGATAAGGAACAACGAGAGAGACAGAGAGAGAGCGTGAAGTGTTACATCTAATGCATTGGTTCCTTTATCCATCAAATCCAGCTTTGTCATCACCCCAAATGTTCGTTCACCTAGGGAAAACCAACAAGATAAACAAACCTAATGGGCGGCCAGCGCATTGGAGAGAAGTAAAAGGAGCATACCTGAGGGATCCACTTCCCTGGCAAGCTTGATGGCATCAGATGTGGCTATATCTTGATTGGCTGGAGATATAGCGAGTATGATACAATTTGGCTGCAAAAATTACATATTCATGAGCTTGAACATAAATTATGAGCAATACATAAGCACAATAGTTTGAATAATAGGAATATAATCCAACAAATTGAGCATTCTTAATGCAGAACTGCAACAGCTTTTGCATAAATAGGCATGAAACTGTGTAAAATATCTTATTACCTTCTCGACATAAGAGCGAACCATGGTCTCAATTTCTTGAACGATGCTCTCTGGCTGTCCCTCTGAAGAACAAAATACAATTCATTAGGGATGTAACCATTGAAGTGAAACACAACAGAAGTAGAATTCCAAATTAGCAGCTATGGACAACATACCTACAGCAACTTTTGTCAAGCCAGGTAAATCAATCAAAGTTAAGTTGACAACTGCAAAATGAATTAAACCAATAAAAGCAGTCAAATATTCTGAAACCTTGGGCTGAAGGCTAATAGACGAACAAGCATTTAAATTGAAAGTTCCCATCATGAATGTATATGTGAAACTGAAGTAAATATGATTAGAAATACCATTGGGAGAGTAGATGCTAAGATGAATAGGAACAGGAGAAATCTGCTTGGTCTTTCCAGTAATTCTATCAGTTTCATCCTGAATTTCGTTGCGAACCAAGGCTGCACGTAGAAAAGAAATGAGAAGAAGATTTGAGTGAGCAAGGAGTGGGGAGCAGAGTAGTGAATAGTGAAGATGAAGAAGAGGAACGCACAAAAATCAGTGAAACGTCGTTTGGAAAGATGAAGAAACTCAGCATACTCTTGGGAACCGTCAGGAGTCTTATGAAGCTGCAACACCAAAGGTCTTCTGGTCACAATCCCTGCAACCACATTTATAATAAAAATTACAATCTTCAGCATTTGGCGATTACTAAAGTAAATTGAGCATAAAAACACAATAGAGGTGTCTGAAGGAATTGATTATAACCTGACCCTCTGGGAAGAAAGTCCCGGCCTACTATGCTCTCCAACACGGATGATTTTCCTGAACTCTGCGAGAGTTATCCCTGAAAATTGTAAGTTCTTGATGCATGCTTTCATTTTTGATACAGCAGAGAACAGTACATATATTTATCCCAACTGTCGCTATAATAAAATTCAGGTCGACCATATGAAATTTGAGTTGAATTGAATATGAGAAAGTTGGAGGTTATTGATAAAGAAGGAAAAAAAGAGATGAGAGAAAGAAAAGGACCTGTCCACCAACGACGGCAACAGATGGAAGAGCTTCCCAGAGAGAAGATAAGGCATTGTCATCAGTAGCACCGTAGTCTCCAAGCACAGTACAAGCTCTCTGAATCCTGTTGACTAAGCCTATCAAGCTCTCCATGGTGGTCATGTTCTTCAACCCTAAACTTTTTCTGTAAGAAGGTGACAGCAGGCAGAGGAGGAGGAGGAGGAGGAGGAGGATATCTATGAACTGGGGGCTATACTCAAATAAGCGACGCTTTTGTAATTATGCAAAGCAAGTCAACTTTTAGAATGTCTATTATTATGATCCATCAAATTATGAATGGGTTTTTTTCATAAAGAAAATACATTAAAATATTTTATAAATTTAAAAATAATAATTAGTGATTAAATGTAGAAAAAAGATGATTGTTAATTAATAGAGATGTATATTATAATAATGAAATGGATAATTAATTTGATATAGTGAAATGGGAGCGAATACTTGGAGGATTGGTTTCACCTTGGTGTGAAAAAAAATGAAAATTGTAGTTGACCGCTGGTGAATATAATCACTGAACAAACCAGCGGTCAATTTTTTCCGACGGGACGTAGGGCATTATATTAATAATATTAATATAATTATATTAGTATTAGTATTATTAATAATATTATTAATAATAATAATTTTAGGAGTAGTTATGTATTAATTACTATTATTATTTGTAGTATTATTATCACCATCATTATTATTAGTATTATTATTATTATGATTATTATTAATATTATTATTATTTATTTTATTATGATTGTAATAATTATGATTATGATTATTATTATACATAACCATGAAAAATGTGCATATGTCTCACCAGCTCAGCTCCCATCTCCTATGTGTTTGCCCGTTAATTCAGCTGTTGGTTTAACCAACAGCCAACTACAATTTCACATCAAATTGGAAAATAATTTTCCATTCATACCAAATATTTGGTTTCAGACAATTTAAGTTTGTTTGGAACTTTTTCTTATTTCTTTTTAAGAAAGTCCAATTACATAACTACATAACCCCTCTTAACAATCCCAAATAATCAACAAAGGAAAACACAAGCCCCACTTCTCATCAACACCCAGACTCCTCACGGTTTTCATTCACATCAACTTCTGCTCTCCTCACCTCACCCTCATCCACATAATTCTGGTATGTATAACACCCAAACCCCCAGAATGCCATAACCAAAGATATCACTTTTACCCCGTTCATCTTGTCATGGAAAACCAAGACGGCAGCTATAGGAGACACAGCTAAAGCCACAGTGCTTATTACATTGGAGAATAGAGAAGATACAAGGAAAATCAATCCTACCACTCCAACAGAACAAACCTGCCAACTCACTGCTGTCCAAACCAATGTCAGGATGTAAGAAACCCTCCCACTCCCGAAACTATCCAGTTCTGCATGCAAAATTTTCCATTCTCCACTAGCGAATAGACCAACAACAGAAACACAGGTAGCAACCAATGATGTGTAGATCTGCATATCCAAAACTACTGCGAATGTTTCTTTTTTAATCACCTTTTGGAAGGAGCACTGCATAAGTGAAAGCAAAAGAGAGTAGATTGCAGAAGCACTAAGCGTGCAAACGAAGCCAATGATATATTTCCACTTAGAGAGTCCTGAAGGGCCTTCCGAATCATCATTGACTGCAATGAGAGCCGCAGAAAATGACAGGACAACCACCGAGTTAAGAATTAAAGAAGTGAACTTCTGGGAATTAAGCAAGTAGGAGAAAACGGCATTGAATGCTAATTGGGATGCACAGATTAGAGAGTAGGTAGAGGCAGACAGGTACAAGAGTCCGGTCGAATACAACATGTTATCACCAGCTATAAGTGCTCCAAGAAAGAAGTAGATAGAGGCAAGGGTTGCAATGGAAGGTGAGGTGGAAGAGGTTGAAGGCTCTTGAGATGAAGGAAGTAAACAGAGGGGGATATAAAGGATCGGGAAGGCAGCTGTTTGAACAAGGGTTGCCAGCCATTTGCTATTTCCACCTTTATCATAATAAAACCTTCCCAAAAGAACGGCAGCAGTCTGGCCCGCAACTAGGAAAAAAACATTGAGAGCTACCAAAAGCCACCATTGCCAGGAATTGAGTTTAAGGAATGGCAATGATGCTCTTCCCTTACTTAAGATTGGCTCTTGATTATCTGTTATAAACATAATCAGACAAAGATTTAACAGAAAAGTGACATAGAGAAATATGTGGGAGCATGAAGGAGGATGGAACGGTTAAAATCTGCAATACATGGGAGTCACTGGTAATGAGATGGAAGGTATCACAAATCAGGTAAAATATTTCAAAAACTCTAATGATGGGATGACATTACAGAAATATATGGTAGAATTAAAATGATGCTTATAGCCTGAAATATTGTCTCTATATTGATTATTACCGGAATAATAAAATCCAATCCCTTTTAACTTCTCCTGCAATATATATTCGGTAAAAAAAATCAAAATTTATGAACTCCCTGATAAAATCATCATCTGCAACAAATAAGCCATTTAAAAATATACTAATTTTTAGAGCCAAGTAAGGGAAGAAGCAAAGAGCAAGAGCCAAAGGCGGTGAAAAGGACGAACTCGTCAAATATCATGCAAGCATGAGCTACAGGTAGATTTGATGGAAAGGAAACAGTTACCAGTTGTATACGAGGTTCATTCAGATATTAATTCTATCCATAATAACTGAGAATTGAATCGAATTTATCCTAAAAGAAAAACACACGCAACAGTGAGGAGAAGACAAAAAAGAATGCTAGTAGAGGTACCTGTCATGGCTGCTACTGATTAATCTAAACTCTGGGTATTGAATGATGAAAAGGTGTGAGAAGCGAAAGAAGAAGAAGAGGAGTGAAGGGGATGGAGGTGGAGGAGGTACAAAGTCAGGAATTGGATTCCAGAATAATCCCAAAGTAAACAAGGGCGGCGCTCCTCCCATCCCATTCCCTCGCCTTTGCCACTGCTTTTACTAACTACTTTCACATGTCAAACTAGAAGTCATTTCAGTAACCATTTATTTGGAGGTAACAGGCCACAAAGCCCAGGAGAATAAAATTTTGAAATTGAGTTAGCTGGTCAAGTCATTGGGTTATTGTGGATTATGGTTGGCCATGACACAATTACATTGCTCACGGTATGTACGTACGCATGTATTATTAACTAGTCCAAGTTGCGGCAAATCATAAGACTACAAAACAATGGGTGAGCGAGGGCACTTGTTTTGTGTATTATTATATTATATCTCTTCTTCCCCAAACTACACATATTAACAAACAAGACTCTGTTTCGCTGGAGCTTTTACCTTCCCATCAAACTTTACCTTTCATTACTTATCTCATTTCAAATATGCCCTTTCACTCTTCTCCACCTGAATCAAACTATACCGAAAATAAGGTCAGATATCATCAGAAGATTATTAAATCAAACAGGACACACCAAGCTGCTAAAGCAACTGAAGTTTGCAACTCTTCATCTCCTTGCTTCGAATCCCTCCGCATGATTATAGGCGGTTGATTAACTTCCGAAACCTATATTCTAGCTGTATTTTATTCTCTAGATAGCTATTTCTTTTAGTTATGCCTCAAAATAAATAAATACATGGCTTGTTTAAAACGAGAGGATGACATCTGAAAAAAAAGAATAAAAAACAATCATGTAATCAAGCGTCCAAGAGCAAGTCAGATGCGCCTGTTTCTTCTTCAAAAGCCTCATAACGCAGCTCTTTGTGGCCACGAGGAGGAGATGGATACTTAGAGTTGAAGGAGAAATTAGTTGATCCGAAAGATGTTGACAAGAGCTTATATATAAAGAAAAGGAGGAAGGTTGGATTAAGTAGCAAGTTGAAAATTATAACATGATACAAAATGCAAGGTTATTGCTCAAGCGTAAAAACCATCAGAATAGTTGCATTGGTAAAAGAAAACAAGTAATGATGAGTTGGTGAATTACTCAAGTAGATGGATTTTGATGGTAAAGTAAGAGGCTCTTTTCCTTCTTGTTTATGTCGGGTATGTTTGGATTTCCAGAGGAATCAACTTTTACAACGTCGAAGAACCAGCAGAGAGTTGGAAGTCAACAGCAGCAGTCCATAACTCTCACCTTTAAATAGCTGCTGTCTGGGCCTAAGCCCAACATCCCATTGTCATGTCCAGAAAATAAAGAAGCAAAGAACAAAATTTTGATAATAACGAACGGCTACTTTTTGGGGTTGGGTCCCACCATTCGTCCTTAATCTGTGCGACTTTATCGGTCCTTTCGGTCTGCCTGCCTTTCCTTTTCTTTTGTTTTTCCTTCACTGTTCGCGCGCACACTCTGAAAGTAGGAGCCCAAACCAGTGGAGTCCTTTGTGAGATTAGGGTTTCTTTTTGTTTGAAGCTTCTAAAATCTTCTAATGAGGATGCTCTGCAAGCTTGGCCACTTTCACTGGATGCTTCTCTTGTTTCTTCACCTTGTACCTTCCTTTTTTTGCTCCTCCGACCATGGTATCCCGCCCCTCCCTTTCTCTGTTTTTTTGTTTTTTCAAATTCATTTCAAAAGTTTATCATTGTTTTGTGTAAATTATAACTGCATCTTTTATGGCATTTCCATTTTGTTACAAACGCTAAAGAAATGATAATCATCGTTAGGAACTTTGTATGATCTTTAGATGAATTCAAATAATGGTCAAAAATGTGAAACGAGAATCCTCAGTTGATTTGAGCGCTCTCTTTTCCTTTAATTAGAGAGACAAATGTTGTAAGCCAAGTTTATGCATCCTTTCTTGTTGCTAGAAACTGAACAAAAGAAACAACTCCCTGCATTCTCCACTTCACTTTAATTCTATGACTAACATTTGCACTCGCGTCTTCTTGAAGAAATTACATTCTAGAAATTGGAAGAGAATTGGATAGAATGTGAGAGCTCCCAGTTAAATTTGCGATTTTTACAAACCAATGGATGATGATAGATAACACGTATAAACATGCAAATTTGAATTGTATACTTGTTCATCATAGACCGCTGTTAGCAAGTTTAGTAAATTTTCATTAATCTTGGCTGCTAATGTTTGCAAAACAGGAAATCCTGCAAATGATCTGGTAGAGTTGATCAATAAGAATAGAACAGCCTATAAACTTCCAATGCTTAGTGATAGCCCCGGTCTTGGTTGCATGGCCCTCCAATATGTTGAATTATGCAAAGGTAACTGCACTGGGAATATTGCTGTGAACTGCAAACCACCTGAGGATGACTTCACCGAGATTTTTGCTCCCAATTGCGGTGTAGAGCTGCCCACTTTAGGCACCATAACTGGCCATATTGTAGGTTGCGAGTCCAAATACGTGGAGCCATCACAAGCCTTTTCTCATCTTCTTGTTAAGGACAGCAGGACGTTATCCATCCTGAGAAATAAATCACATACTGAGGTGGGAATTGGTTTTGTTGGATTTGGAAAAGGCCCTTTCTTCTGGTGTATTTTGCTTAGCGGCGACCATCCAAATTCTACATTTGTTCTTGAAGATCATGGGAAAGGTATCAAACAGAAGAAAGGGTGTTACAGTGGAGATACTCTGACATGCAGCAGCGGTCTGAGGGTCAGAGTGTCATCCAATATTGTGATGTTTGCTTTCGTAGGTATTCATTTGATCCTTCAGTTGCATCAAAACCAGTTTTTGACTTGGTAAATTATTGGCGTCTTATTGGGACATCTGTTTGAGAGTTTCATTTCGAATGTTCCAATTTTTTCGGTTGATTCGTTTAGAGAGATTGAAATGCTAATCTAAATGCCAAGTGACGGCAGCAAGATGGCAAACATGCATGATTCCTGCTACCGGTGTGCGCATGTTTTAGGTTTTGGACTGGACTTTTCAAAGGCTGGACTTGTAGAGTATCCCTGTATTGATTGGTATGCTTGAAGGTGATAAATTCTAGGTTACTATTTTGCACAAGATAGAAGGCAATTAACTGAAATATGAATTCTTGTTATGGTTTTACGACAAGAATCTTTACGACTTGATAAATTGCTTTGTTAACTGTGGCGATTCTCCCGTCCTGCTGCTGTGCAACAGATTGAGCGTGGATTTATGCCCTGATAGGCATGGGATGTGCAAAGTAAGAAACAAGAAGCATAACTTGCATGCACAAGAATTCTCCATGCATATACTAAATCAGGTTGTTTTAATCAAATGGAAAGATGTTCGAAAGAAACACATGTGGATCCCAAGGCCCAAGAAAAGTTATTTATCTGTTGTAAACTTAGGCTTCAGTAAAACCTTTGCAATTGACTGTGTTTAGAGTATGAAATTATTCACACGTGAATAGTTTTGAATAAAAAAAAGAGGAAATTTTGGTTAAGCACAACTCAATTACGTTTTCTGTTTCTTCAGTCATAACAAATCTAAACTCAATTAAATCCGTATATGCAACACAACACATGAAATAATTGGAAATTATAAGGAATCACATTATCACGGGTAAATTCATTACTCTAGACACGCCTATTAGGATAACTCTCCCACTTATAAATTTAAGATCTTACCTGTATCTTTCTGATATAAGTTCTGATATAAGATAATTTTATCCTCTGTCTATCTTATATTGAACCTTTAATGAAATATCAGAGTTAGATTCAGATCATTATCCTCTTTTTAAACGATATAACTATTAAGATATGCAACCTTTCCATTATAAATTTAAAATCTTATATGTATCTTTCTCACTCTCACGAAATAATTTTGTTCCCACAACAACATCATCCTCCAACGTGTGGGGGCGATGCGGTGGCCAATTATTGAGGGCGCATCCCCACTCTCTGTGGTGGCACCATCTGCGCCGTCCGTCTAAATCACCTCCACAATCCAAGCAACGCTCTGTTGCTTTTTGTGTTCCGGTAGCAATCAAATGGCACGTATGATCAGCGAGCACGACGCACGTGTCCAGTGCGGGTGTGGGGCCGAGAGGAAATGGGCTGTTGTAGTTACAAGGGTGGGGTCCACGTCTACTCAGCTCCTAGTTAGTTGCTCAATTTTTAATTGTTTTGTTTGTGAGGCTACCCCACCAACTACAATGACCCCAGTGGGACTCGGTGTTTTTCTTTTTGGTCCTTGCACTTTTGTCATATCACCGGAACAGCCCATTCTTTCCTGCGAAAATAGGAAAAACAAAAGGTAGCAAAAAGTAAATAGAGAGATTTGGTGAACGATGCATTCATCGCTTACGAGGAGCTGACCAATCAGTATGCAATGACTTCTTGTGCGCAGAAGTGTATAGGCTATGTAAGAACCTGAGGGACTGAGAGTGTCCAGATTTACCTCCTCTAGGGTTTTTGGGGTGGGGTCTTAGAGACTTAGGATTAATCCGGCGTAAGTCGGGAAACCTAATGTAATAAAACAAAAAAAAAAAATTAAATAGACATTCAATACCACCACTTGAATTCCGTGATATGGCCGCTGGTTTTTATAATTTTAACTTGACATTTTTCATTTCTTCCAACTCTTTCTTTTTTTTTAGTCTTTAAATACTTTTTCTATATTCTCCTCGATCTATTATTATTTAATTATTTCTTAAATAATAATAATCATTCAATGCCAGCAGACAAAGGTGTATATAACATCTACTGCCCCAACTGGCAGACCTCCTCTCTCCCCACCCCTTACTTTCTACGCCTTGATCCACCACTGCCATGTCTTACTACGCTCAAGAGCCTCACTTCCTTGAAGCTTGTTTTCTCTGCCGGAAACAGCTTGGCTATAACTCCGACATCTACATGTACAGGTCAGTTGAGAGATTTTCATATCCATCCATATTAAATTAATTAATTGGAGCAATCATGAATTGATTAGATGTTATGGATATATTGCATATGCAGAGGGAATACGCCATTCTGTAGCAAAGAGTGCAGACAAGAACAGATAGAGATGGATGAATCCTCAGCCAAGAAGAAGAAGTGGAAAATCACATCTTCCTCCTCCTCCTCCTCTTCCTCCACTAGTAGATCCATCAGGAACTCTGACCATGAAGACACCACCACCACACCTGTACGCGTCGCCGTTGCTTGACCTTTCAAGTGTTTCTCTTCCGCTTGATTACTTTCCAAAGGAAAATTCAATTCTCTGTATAGAAGAGACTCAATTTTGAGAGTGGCATCCTAGATTTTGATTTCTATTTTTCTCCGTGGCGGTGAACTGTGCATAATTATGGTTGGCCGGAGTTGTGTAAATCTTCTAGTTGTAGCCATTATTAATTTCTCTGTTTAAATTTTTATCCAATAAATATCTTGAGGCTATTATCTATATATCAAATCGTTACCTTTTCCTACAATTAATCCAACCAAAACTTCAGAGTCATCATCTAATTTCCAAAATAGTTTCATTTTGTTTTTTGTTTAATTAAAATTGTTGGATAAAATAGCCAATACAGTAGGCTCAAGAACGATGGAAGGGACAGAACATTAACAAAGCCAATTGTTTTGAAAATATACCAGTTAACTTGCATTTAATGTTAATACTACAGTCTAGTTTATTTTAAAAATAAAATAAATTTCTGGAACGACTGGACTGGACTGGGCTAAGTGTCGACCACCCATAAAAAGGACAAAAGATAAAACTAAGATAGGGATCAGTGCTTGCTGAAAGGCCGCAATTGAGCCCATCAAATCATACTAACAAGCACCACCACTCTCCTTTCGCCCCACACAGCTAACCGGTCGCCCACTCTCCGGCGTCCGCACCAGATGTCTCCTGCATTCCTCCGCCTACGCAACTCTTGCACGCTACCATCTTCTTCTTTCTCCAAAACGATAGCATCCCCCACTTGCATCCTCAAAACCCTAAACCCTTGTTTTCTTCAAGCCCTTTCTTATCATTCCCATTCTTCCAATTCTCAATGCTTTTATTATCTCTACCAGTTTTCCCCATTTTCTTACTCAAATCCTAATCATCTATCCACTTTAAATTCCTATGAGCGACGGCTCTTAGTTGCTGGACTGTCTACACTCATCAAACAAGGCAAAGCTTTTGCTTTGAAGGGCTTTTCACAAAAGTTTTGCCCTATTTTCCTGGTCAAGATCATGAAACTATTGAAATCCCGTCAATCCGCATTTGCATTTTTCAAATTGGCATTTCAAAGTTACTCCAATGCTACAGTCAACTCCAGCTGCATCGCCGCTCATCTTTTGGCTGCCGAAAATCTTCAGTTACTCGCTCAGGATGTGATTTCGTGGATTATTCGTGGAATTGGGGCAAGCAGGAGTTCCCAATTGATCGACTTTATGTGGGCTAATCACCACGAATATGAATCGGATTTCTCTGTGCTTAATACTGTCATGAGAGCATTTATGAAGGTGGAAATGGCTTATGAGGCTTTGGAGATTGTGGGTAGGATGAGGGAGCTAGGTTTGAGGCCAAGTTTATCAGCAATTTCAATCCTTTTCAGATTGCTGCTGATAGTGGGTGATTATGGCAGTGTTTGGAAATTATTGAGGGGTATGATTCGGGAAGGTCCTCGCCCGTGTAATCATAATTTCAATACGATGATTTTGTGCTTTTGTCGAAAGGGTTATCTTAGAGTCGCTGAAAGTTTGTTATTTGTTATGCGAAAGTTTAAGTGTGAACCGGATGTTTATGCATATAACATTTTGATAAATGCATATCGTATAAGAGGGAGGACTTCTGATGCTCTTGGCTTGTTGCATTTGATGATTAAAAGTGGATGTAGACCAAGCTTAGTCACGTTCAGCACAATTATAACTGCATTTTGCAATGAGGGAAATATGGTGGAAGCACGCAAAATTTTTGACGGCATCCAAGATGTGGGTTTTTCTCCAAATGTGTGTATATATAACACTTTGATTAATGGATATTTTAAGGCAAGAGATGTTTCCCAGGCAAATATTCTGTTTGAAGAAATGAGGGACAGGGGTATCTCTCCTGATGGTACAACCTTTAATATTTTGGTTGCAGGGAATTACAAATATGGAAGAGAAGAGGATGGTGACAGATTGTTCAAGGTTTTTTCAGTTTCAAATATGGTTTCCGACTGTTCGTTTTATGATATTTCTGTTTCTGCGTTGTGTTGGGCAGGTAAGTTGGATGAGGCCATGGAACTTTTAGAGGATATGCTTGAGAAAGGAATATCTCTAACGGTAATTGCTTTTAATTCACTGATAGCAGCTTACAGCAGGGCAGGGTTTGAAGAGAATGCCCATAAAGTATATGATATCTTGGGTATGTTTGGTATGCTTCCATCATCTTCCACATGCAGTTCTCTGATTCTGGGTTTATCCAAGAAGGGGAAACTACGTGAAGCCAGGAACCTCTTGTATGAGATGGTAACAAATGGTTCACCCGTCAATAAAGTTGCTTTTACACTGCTTTTGGATGCGTACTTCAAGGTAGGGGATACAGAAGGAGCTCATACTTTGTGGTATGAGATGGAAACAAGGAGAATTTCTCCCGACGCTGTTGCCTTCTCGGCATTTATTGATGGCCTTTCCAAAGCTGGCTTAGTGGAAGAGGCATATGAAGTATTTTTGGAAATGACAAGAAAAGGATTTCTGCCAAACAACTTTGTATATAACTCGTTGATACATGGATTTTGCAACAGTGGCAAGCTGGATGAAGCATTGAAGCTGGAAAGGGAGATGAGAAAAAAGGGCCTTCTTCCTGATATACATACAATTAATATAATGATTAATGGATTCTGTAAAGAGGGCAGAATGAAGTCTGCACTTGATGTATTTGCAGATATGCATAGCATCGGGTTGACTCCAGACCTTGTCACTTACAACACGTTGATTGGTGGGTTCTGTAAAGAGTTAGACATTGTTAGTGCAGAGCAAGTCGTGAATAAAATGTATGCGACTGGGTGGAACCCTGATATTACCACCTACAATATGCGTATTCATGGTTTCTGTGGTAGTCAAAAAATGAGTAGAGCTGTGATGATGCTGGATGAGCTTATGGCTGTGGGAATTGTTCCAGACACTGTAACATACAATACTCTGCTGAATGCTATATGTAGCGACATACTGGATCGTGCTATGATTTTGACAGCAAAATTACTTAAGATGGCCTTTGCTCCAAATGTGGTAACTACCAATATTTTGTTGTCTCACTTCTGCAAGCAAGGGATGCCTGAAAAGGCCTTACTCTGGGGTCAGAAGTTAAGCGAGATTTCATTTGATTTTGATGAAATTTCATATAAAATTATGGACAGAGCTTATCTAAATATACAGAACAACGCTAATGTGCCAAAAGCAGCATCTGGAAAGAGCCTATTTTTGGATTTCCTCATGTATATTACATACCAATATTTCCAAAGGAGTCCAAAGATGTCAAGTGAGGCTGCAGTTGAAAACGATTATGGTTAAATTCGAAAGTTGCTTCAGAATATTTGCTCCTGGGATTTGGCTTCTTGTTGATTTTGATGTCTACTGCCAGAGACGTTGGCTGTCTTGATTGAGGTGGGCATCGGTGGACACTCCCGACAATGTGTTTGTGGGGAGGGTTCTTGGAGCAAGATAAGAGTGAAGCTGAAGTAATACAAGGTAAAGTAAAGTGTATTAACTTTAAGTTGCTTGGAAGTAAGGTAGAGCAAGTGAAGATTAAAAACAGATGTATTCTGTTTTATTTAACGGCAAAACCTTCAAATCTCAAGGCCCTTCCGGACCTTTACTTTCGTTCTCAACTCTCTGTCTAAACAACTTATTCAATCCAACCTTTACCTTTCATTCTTTGAAGGGTCAAATTCTCCTTTAAACTTGTATAGAAGAAGGGTTAAATAAGTTATTTTGTTTTATTTAATTTTCAGCATAAATGTCAAATTCTCTTTCAATCAAGTTCAATAAAGAATTTTACTCTTTTAAGTTGAAAGTTTAAGGTTAGATTTGTGTAGAAAATCGAAAAATGATTTATTTGATCTTTTTATACAATTTCTCCTGTCTTAACCTTAACCTTCCGTTCTTCCAAATATAGCGTTACTGTCTATACTTGGGTAGGCATTACAAGAAGACAGATAAAAAGCGATCATGAAACCATCAACAAGCGCCTATGAATGACGCTTAGTTTCCGGTTTCACGTTTTGGCTGGTGCTTGAGACTATGATAATGACGGTGTTGAGGTTTTAGGGCGTGAAGATATGAGCAGCACCAATTTCCCTGTTTTCTTTTCTTTTCTTTCTAGTAATGAAGCATATTACTATCTTTCTGCTTTAGTAAGAATTAGTCATAATTAATTATATTAAAATGAAATGTTTTGAATTGCACATTTGTATTAATTTTAATATGTATATTAGGATCTCTGATTGACCGACTGTTATTGCTGTCGCATGATACAGCTGACAACTTATGCATCAAGATGAATATCATGTTAAAAACAAACCAACCACTTCTGCTTACATATTTTACTGTGACAAATACAAGCTTCTCATGGACTTCATAGAGAGAAAGGTTTCGTATACACGTCAAATGGCTGGCAGGCTGTCAACTGTGGCTCCTGTCAACAAACCATATGTGTTACAAGATACGGTACCCATCCCAACCTCACCTCATTATTCATATTTATGACTGAAATCACCAATCAATTTCCACTATGTTTTTTCATCGTTAGTAAATGTAAAATTACCTGTCTGAGTCCACCAGCGAAACCCACAGCGCTACCTCCTGTCAGCAGCATGGTGAGGAGGGATGTAACAGCACCACCACCAAGATCACCACCACCACCACCACCACCACCACCACCACCACTAGTACCAGTACTTCGAATAGCAGAGCGCATTGAATTTAGTATGCTCCCATATGTAGTCCCATGTCCACGTTCAATGGCTTGGATGAAGCAAAATGTCATTGCACCTGTAGACGTAATCTTTGACAAAGCCTGCCCCAGACCATCGTTACAGACATAATCTTGGATAAAATGTCCTTTTAATGCTTAATAAGAAAAACAAAAGAAAAAGAATTACTCGTGCTTACGGATGTATCAGCTGAGGTTTGGTGGTCATCACAACCGCTAAAGGAGATGACTTCTCCACCTGCTGTTCCTTTCCATACGCCTGATCGGGGACGATGATCCTCCCACACATATTGTCCGCTCCTGTAGCAACCAGGTGCCACAAAAAATCGTATTATTTGCTAGTCGAACCAGAATTAATATTAAAGAAGAAAAGAAAGAGCCCAACTTTTATGAACTAACTTTCAAATATCATCCACCAGATGCTTGCTGGCACCCACAGACATTAATATCAGGACTTGAATTCAGACGGCAAATTAAGCTCAAATAAACAATCGGGACTATATTATATATCACCCACGAGGGTTCAACTGAGAATGCTTCAGAAACTAGAAATATGGGAAAGCATGGTTTCACCGTAACGAAGTCGCAGGCAACAAGGATTGAATAGATTTCATAAAGTAAAGTAACCTGTTCATCCTGCAAAGGAAGGGTAGATCCAAGACAGTGCCACTATGACAAGCATCGATAATAGCGTGGAGCTTAACACCAGGGGGAAGAGGTCTGACAAGGGTGGCATTGATTTCATCATCAACAATCATGCCTTGAGTTTCGAAATCTAGAGGGCATAGAGTTTCATCAAACCCATCAACTTCATCACCGTTATAGTTCCTTTGTCGAGAACCATGACCAGAGTAGTGAAAGAGCAGGGAGTCCCCCGGCTGACAGCCTTGCACGAGCCAGTACAACGCCATCCTCATGTTGTGTATTGTAGGAATTCTGTAGGGGTCAGTTTCCTCTTCTGCACATGAGGATTGAACTATATGATGCAATACAAATCACTCAATGAATTCAATTAAAAAGAAAGAAAGAAAGCCCATTACCAGTAAGCGTAAGAATAGAATCTGGAGGGAACTGAAACTTGTTGATGAGAAGAAAACGCATACATTTGGCATCATTTATGCATCCTTTGAGCTCATGTCTTGAGTACCTATACGATATGCCACATATCACCGCCTTCTTCCTGCCGTGCGCGTTCGGCGGTGCATAAGAGGGAGGGACGTTCGGAGGAGCATAGGAGGGAGGAGGATCGGCGATGTTAGTTACAGCGTGGCAGACGGCGCAGCGTATGGATCGCGCGCCAGAAGGGAGTTGCAGAGGAGTCCTGCAATTGGAGCAGTCGACGAGCATGGAAAAGGTTTTTGTGCAAATCCAATTAATGAAATTGAAACGAATATGATTTGATCAACGCGAACAAATTAGGTTAGGATTGAGATCAAGTTAATGATTTTGCACAAAATCGTTATCAGCTTCGATAAATAAAAAAAAACAAGTCGTAATCTCTTTGGATCAAAAAAAAGAAGAATCGTAATCACTAATTCGGATTGCTGGAGGCCCAACAAATACCTTTCGGCCCACTAGGGCTCCATTTTTAAACTTTCCGGACTCTATAAAAAAGGCACTTGTCCCGCAGATGTTTGTGGTTTGAGGTGGCTTCAATTTGTATTTCCAGGGTTAGCTCCGTCTCCAATCCCATTAAAAATGGTACTCTGCCCTTCTTTGTTTCCCTCTGTTTAGTTTCTTAGCCAATTTTAGTTGATTGTTTAAGAAATGAATCTATGTGTTTATCTTAGTTGGTACACATATCTGTGGTTTGATTGTTCCGTCGGTTGCTCGTGTAATTCACAGACAAAGAGGACCAAGAAGGCTGGCATTGTCGGCAAGTATGGTATGTTTTCTGCTGTTGCTGTGTTTTTCCAATGATACTTTCATTCCTTGCTTGAAATTATACGTGGTTTTAATTTTTGCCAAAATCAACTGAAAAATGTCACACTTAAGTCGCTCCGTTGGGCTTTTACGAATCGAGTCAGATAGTTGTGTACAAGGGATAGGTTGACCAAAGTGATGAGAATGAATGCAGGCACCCGTTATGGGGCTAGCCTGCGAAAGCAGATTAAGAAGATGGAGGTGAGTCAGCACAGCAAATTCTTCTGCGAGTTCTGTGGGAAGGTAGTCTTTCGACATAAATTTTAAGGATTTGGGATGATAAGCGTTGCGAATATTCTGATAATTGGAAGTGTTAACTACCTCAGTATGCAGTGAAGAGAAAAGCTGTGGGTATTTGGGGATGCAAAGATTGTGGCAAAGTCAAAGCAGGGGGTGCTTACACCCTGAAGTAAGATTATTGTTTTTTCTTCTTTTTCCCATCCTTTTCAGCTTGTCCATATAAGTACACAAATGAGGGGATTCTAATTGGTATATGGTTGGCTGGTGGCAGTACCGCAAGTGCCGTGACTGTCCGGAGTACTATTCGCAGGCTCAGAGAACAAACCGAGAGTTAGGTCGGTGTAATGTGATTCGATGGATTTATTTTTTGCTGGCTTATGGATTTGCACGAACTTTGGTTGAAGATTTCTTGAGAATGTTTCCTCCGTTCGATTTCTGGATTTTTGAAATTAATGAATGCGAACTTTGATTATTCCTTAAAGTATATCTATCTGATCGTTAAGTTTTTTTTTTTTCTTCCTGACATTGTGATGTTGTGGTATATGTGTAATCCAGTCTCCATTGTCTCCCGATGACAGGATTTGTGGGTAAATTCACCAACCAGAGTATCAGTTGTGGCGTCTAGTTGCCTGTGAAGCTATTTCGAAACAACTGATGCTTTTAGCTCATACAAACCATGAAAATACTTGAAGAGCCTTTCTTATTTTTCGTTTTTCTTTCCAATCTGCATTTTGTTAAGATGGATGCGGATAACAATCCCTCTAAATATACTAGTAATAAAGAAGCAAGTTCGACCAATATTTAATCAATTTATCATATTTTAAGAAAAATGATCATTAGTAGATAACACAATTCTTAGCAATTTATACTCGATAGTTTGGAAAGTGGAAATGGAAAGCCGCAGTGGCTTTGTTTGATATGATTCAGATACTTTGTTTAGGGAAACCAAAAAGGATATGTAATATAAGCTGTAATATGCACAAATATATTTGGTGAGTTTGTGCTCATATGGTAGATGACATTGCTCCGGATTAGCATCAGGTGGAAAAATTGCAAACGACATTAGGATTCATATAAACAGCAACGTTATGAAGTTGAAAGTAACCCATCCCAACAATGACATCTGTATTTACTATATATATTGGAACATCTCATCTGGCGAACATCCCTGGACCACATCACTCTAAACAAATAAGTATGTACTACTTCCCCACAGAGAAGTCCTACCAAGAAGAGAGTCTATCATCCGTACCCCATAGAAAGGAATTGCCCTCCAAAACAAATTCATATTCCTACTACTTCATTTCCCCTTTCTTAACCTACTCGTCGCCTGCTGTATGCCTTGTAACTTCACTGCCCAGCAAATATATGCAGCTCCCAACCACAGCAGTTACAATGATATTTGTCCCAATCAATTCACATTAGACCTCTCATCAACTACGCGATAAAAGTCCACATTAAAACCCACAAAAGCTTAACTAAGGAAATTTAGTTAAACCTCATAAAAAAATTGCCAAACTATCAAATTCCTTCATGTGGGCTGTGCCCAAAACTAAGATTCAGCAGAGCTATTATAAGAGATCAAGATATTCATCATATGTAAAGGACGGATAGTGTACGCACTATAGTGGAAGAAAAAGAAGCTGAAATATTATCAAGCCAACAAAATTAAGCTTACAAATGCTCTATTAAATTCACAAATAGAAGTTGTACGATAGGTCAACTACTAACCATATTGCATTTTAAACACTTTCACTACCAGATCAACTGTAATCTATTCCGAGTTGCCTCGCCTTTGCCTGGCTTTTTAAAGCTGTAATGCTTCATTAAATAACAAGGCAGAAAGTCGTCCATCACAATTGGACACATCAATTCTCTAGCATAAAGGTCAAATTCCATGTCAAGGCTTGTGGATCTTGAAGCCAAAAACTCTGGGGACATAGCTCTGCGTTGCCTTCTGTGGCTTTAGGTGCCCATACGTCATAAGAAAAAGGTGGGGAAATGTGGTTCCAAAATATGCTCCATCAATATCTAGGTACTGTCAAGGAAATTCAGATGTAAAATCTATTGAATGAGATGTAGCACAGAATCAAATACATGACCTCATTTCACTGGACTCAATAAAGATCAGAGCTATAAAATCCTGAAGTTCCTCAAATGACGAATATTTTTAGCTTAAGAGGATAAAAAAATCTCACCAAAAATGGCTGACAATAACAATGATCCATCGTCAAACATCAATAAGCTTTAAAAAGAGAACTGATGATACCAAAAAGAAAAATTTTTATCAGATTTAACTATGGAAGAATGAAAGCAAAGAGGCGCATGCTAAACTTGTGCTAATTACAACTTTAAAGCTAAAAAACAGTTAAATAAGGATACTGCCTTGATACTTGGATCGAGGGTAATATATATCTTCACATTTAGGACAGTAGATTTTAACAGTGCTTGAACGAGGTATATCTGATTGGCCAACAGGAAGGCAGGGCTGTCCACAGCAGTAAACTCTTGGGCATCTCCCAAAGTCAAAGTTTTTGTACTTCTCTAACTGCATAAATTTCCAGAACAATTTACAAGATAAAATTATGATTATAATCAATAGGAAAAGCTGAATAAGAGTGACAATCACAAATATAAGAAAAAGGACCACTTAAGGAATTACAATACCATTGCAGACATTCCCTTGCTTGTCAGTATGTACCGAACATGGATTAGACCATAAAGCATCTCTGCAGCAGATTCCACCAACTCATTCTGTTCTTCTGTGAACATATCACCTGAGCATATGAAACCAAAGAAAATAATCAAATGACCAAGATCCTAAAAACAGAAAATGGGATCAATTCATCACCTATAATGTCAACACAACTAAACGAGTCTCAATTTAGTTAACTGATGTGTGCCATATTAATTTTATTTTCTCCTTCCCATGATTTTTAAGTCACATCTTCAGAAAGCTATAGGATAATTATTCTCAATTACTCCTTTCTATATTAGTCTAAATCTACTTCTACCATCCCTCAATCTATTCAATTGAATACGATCAAAATTCTTAATAGGGGAATCAACTGGTCCATGATGCACATGACATAACCATCTCAATTACTTTACCTCGACAGGGCTACACATCTCATATTATGTCTGATAAAATAATATTATGAAAGCAACGGATGATCCAAAAATGAATGCCTTATAATTATCCTCAAGAATCTACAGTTTTACATTCTATCCAGAACAATGGGCCATCAATTAATATAAGATTCAAAGTCTACAAATCTAAAACTGTTAATCGAATCAATACTTGTTTACTAGAAAAAATCAACTGATTCATACAAACAACATTATATACAAGCTGATATGCAAAGAATGAAAGACTACACTCAAAAGTTTTTGAATCCATCACCACTGGAAAGTCACAAAAGAACAAAGAGGGAGAGAGGAAAAAAATTCCCACGAAAAAATTGAAGTTGATGAGCAATAAGCAAGTGTTTTTTCACCAAGAGCCTAAAAGGTGATAGCAAACTACATGTTTAATAAATGATCAAGGTGGTATACTTGAAGAACACAATGTGCTTGTGTTTCTTGCGTGTCATATAATCAAGGCAGCAGAGGACATTAACAGAATCCTAAATGCATAAATTTCCACGTTATAACAAATTGGCTTACCATGAGATGATTCGACATCCAAAATCAGATCGAGTGCATAATCATAATAAGGAACTTGGCTGCTTAAACCACAAAGATTAAAATCATCCTGGATGTACTCATCGTCAACTTCACAGAAAAATTCATTTCCTCGCAAATTGCAAAACCATGAGATCCAAGATGTATCGTCTCCATCAGAACCACTAACATCTGATTCTTCACTATCAGTCTCGGATTCCTCTGCAGTTCATTCAAGTAAAAGGAAAAGTCATACAGCTGTAAATCAATGTCATATTTCCAGCTAAACAAACAAGCCAGGGTTGGACAAATAACCGTACACAACAAAAAAAATTAAAGCAAGACCCGAGAATTCAAGGTTGAAGTTGATATTAATTATCCGTAGAAATTAGAAGGGAAAAAAGTGAAATGATTAGAGAAATGCAGATCCCATGAAACATGTTTACATTAAGAAAATACAGAACGGTCACGGGAAGAAAAAAAAGAAAGAAAGAAAGAAAGGAAAGTTTCTTAGATGCCAAGAAGAAAATCGTGGAAGCATGCTGCCATTGTGTGCCATGAAAAAGGGGGAAGACAAATCTGGAAAGGGAAAGAGAAGAAAAGCAAAGTAACCAGCAGGACATTTGCTGTTGGAGGGGGAAGCAGGGCGATGATCGAAGTGAGATTTAGGGGTAGAAGTAGAAGGAACGGACAATCTGTCTTTGTCCTTACTATTCAAGGCACGTGAAGTGGAAGGAGAAGACTTCTCTAGGTGCTTGTCCAAGGCATCGTTTATGCGCTTCCGATCCATCTCCGATCTTGATGAAGCTCCTCCTCGCTCTTTGTACATGTTTCGTCGGTCTGTTAGTTTTGTTTTCGGTTTAAAGGAAGATTCGTTGGGCCAGGTAAAAGAAGAAACCCTAGAATTGAGAAAATTAGGGTTTTGGAATGGATTAGAAAGAAAGGAAGAAGAAAGACGGTGAGGAGTGATATAAAGAGGGAGAGATGGAGGAGAGAAACGCTGAAAACCACAAACCACACCAGCAAGGGTTTTCCTTTGGGGAGAGACCTCCTTGCAATTGCAATTCACTCTGTGTTTGCTGTTTTTCTCTTGCTTTTTTTTTTAAGAAAAAAATCTAGACATGCTTGTTGTTGGGCTTGTGGGATACAGTAAGGAGGTAGGTCGTGGCGAAATGGGTATTGGTCCTGGACTGGGAAGTTGGGCCTTCCGTTGAACCAACCCATTGGAATTGGATGTTTCGTGCCAGTCAATAAAAAGCTTGACTACTTCCTTGTTGTTTTTCCCTTTTAAGAAATGTTACTTCAGATCTCCACGAGCAAAATTTAAAGAGATCTAGTTGAATTAAGCAAAGCAAACCAATCCTTTATGATTGAACTCAACTAGTTAATTTAATTGACAGTGATAACTTGGGACCAAAAGGTGGAGATGGTTCAATCCTAAAAGAAGCAACATGGCTTTTGCAAAGTTGATGTGACGAGTCATTTTAGACACCAGCATTTGGATAAACGCAAAACACATGTATGATTCATTCTAGTGGTTGACCACTTTTGTTGTTGGGGATCATTTGGTGTTAGATTGAGTCGCAACCATCGTTACCATAAAACGGAACATATTCCAAGCATGCTGAGCAGCTCTGGTGTCAAAACCCAGTTGGATTCCTAAAATTTCAACAACCCTTATCTACGAGGAAAACGACTTGTTCTGCCTTCTAACGTACGCCCTTACGTGGTGCTATGAAAGTATAAATATGACGTATCAAAACTAAAACTCATGTTGCATCAATGAAAAGGATCATGTGTTTGTAGTAGTTGGATTCAAAATGATGGCTATATAATAATGCTTTAACGAGTAGTGTATCCAAAGACTTGAATGGCGCATTACTGATTCAAAGTCGTTGAATAATTCAACATTTCAATTACCATGTCGAGAGAAGTATCGGGTGAGCAAGTTTCCGAACAAAGACTACTTACTGGAGCTGAGCTTCCATGACCATCTCAACAGCCGAAAAGTCTGGTCATATATATTTTATAGCAGAATGATTGGTACGTGAAAACACAACATCAACAAGGCTTTAAAATGTTAGTTTATTGGGGCAATGATGTTTGGATATTGAACAATGTCATTTGCCTTGACAGGTCCTTGGTTGCATACTGTGGGTAACAAATATAAAAAAAGCAAGTTTGATCCAATCTTTGGATTATTAAATTAAAGTCAGAAAGAAAATAGTAGTTTGCATTGCAATATGTCATGCTCCACAACAACATCATGCAACAAGCAATCCCTCCACTCCAAGAATTTTACTTAGTTTCACATTATCTAGATTAAACAACTTGTAAACAGAGTAATTTTATTAAATAATTCAATTTCAAAATATTATACAAATAATCAATCAATGTATATGTAGATATCAAAAAATTTAAAATAATTTCTAGATCAATTAAATATATTTTTAATCTATGAAATTAATTAGATTAAATAATTATTTTAATATAATAAATGAAATATATTTTATAAATCAATTCAATAAATATTTTTTATCTGTTATATTAAATAATTATCTTAATCTAATAAATTAAATAGATTTTAAATCAATTAAAATTATCCGATTTATCATCTAAATTTAAATTATTTTAATGGTAAGATAAATGTTATTAAAATAATAAATAAATAAAGTGATAATTGTTTTGAAGTGAGGATAAGAATTGAATTTGTAAATTCCTCTCTTATGAATAGGAGGAAAACACACATTTAGATTCTAGAAGTAACGAGCAACAAGCTCTCCAAACGTTATTCTTTAAGATCATCAAGGCATTCAATCAAACTGCAAAAGCCTTTAAATCAAAAATTGATTTAAATTCTTTATTATAGAACTTTATATTAGAAATTGTAACCCATTTTAAATTAATAAATTTATTTGTTGTTCAATTTTTATTTAAATATCATTTCTATTTTATATCATTTTAAATCCACTTTACCATTCTTGTGACGCAGTCAAACTACCTTACCCTTCAAACTTCCATATATTTTTCGAAAGCGAGAAGAAAAATAATCAATAAAATAATAAGGGATTGCATGGGCACAATCATAATGCAGGACACTATAAGTACCGGCATCTAAGAGGGCAATCTCAGACTCATCAAAGCCTAAGTGTACTGGAGGAAGATCATTGGCTTAGTGTTGGTATTTGCTAAACCTGATGCTATGGCCCCCCCTGCCCTCCAAGTCCATCAGCTTCCCAAGGAAAAGTTATGGGACCTCCATGATATCTACCAATGGCAAGGATTCTGGTGCACTCCAATTGAAATAGAACGCATATCCGCCTTCCAATCTCACTTCCAAGCATGCGATGACGATGTCATCATTGCTTCCTCCCTTAAAACTGGAACCACTTGGCTTAAGGCCCTTTGCGTTTCCATCCTCCATGGTGATGATGATCTTCTTACCAAAGCTGGTCCCCATACTCATGTGCCCAACCTAGAAAACCAGATTTACAATAATTGTTCTCATCCTGATCTATCCCCTGCAGGTTTAGGCATGCCATCTCCTAGACTCTTGCAAACTCATGTTCCTTACCAGTCATTGCCTGATTCAATCAAGAACACAAATTGCAAGATTGTTTACATTACTAGGAACCCAAAAGACACTTTAGTTTCTCTATGGCACTTCTTGAACAAACTCTTTAGACCACTTCCCTTCGAGAGAGCATTCGAGCATTTTTGTGAAGGGGTTCATCTCTATGGACCCTTCTTTGATCATGTCTTATCCTACTGGACAGAAAGCTCGAGAAGGCCTCACAAAATACTTTTCTTGAGATATGAAGATCTCAAGGATAACCCCGTTCAGCTAACCAAGAAGTTGGCTTCATTTCTTGGCAAACCATTCGAGAAAGGTGACGATGTTGAGAAGGTAATATGGAGGTGCAGCTTGGATAGGCTCAAGGACTTGGATGTGACCAAAAAAGGAGCGACTTTGAAGGTGCCAAACAGTTTCTTCTATAGGCTGGGAACAGTTGGAGATTGGAAGAACTACTTCACCCCCGAGATGAGTGAACGCCTTGATCAGATTACACAGATGAAACTACAAGGCACAGGCCTTGATCTCCTTAACTAATATATTTGCAGCTTCTCGCCTATTATTACAATTTCTTAGTTGTGAAATAAGGCCGCAGGCCAATGGTAAATTAGTTTCAGACTGATCGTGTCAAAAACAAACCAAAAGCTTTCCCTAGCGATGTTCGTTTATCTATTTCATAATTGGGACAATCAACAATTCTTGATGAATAACATGTTAATGCTTTCCCTCCTGATACAACATTGCAACCCCTAGAGAATTTTAAGCGTGTTCTCTTTGGTATGAAGATCGACACCCCATATTTGTAATTCATGATTCTTTATTGAATAAGAAAAAAAATCTAGCATTAATACGTAAAAAAAATTCTAAGCAACCGATGACTGAAAGGAGCATTCATAACGTAATTGAACCAGAAAATGAGATATTTGGCAACGCAAGGAATAGCATCATACATATGGAATGCCACAAATTGAAGAGCACATTATTAAAACTCTGTAGTATTAAATATCATTGGATAACTTCTCAGAATTCCAACGGATACATAGCCTGCTTTTATACCGTGAAAATCCAACGGATTACATAGTCTAGTAAAGAAAATAGGTTTTGGACTCGGTATGAATTCAGATTTTTTACTTGTACCAGAACTTTGAGGAGATTTTCAGCAACTGTTGTCAAGAGAAGAAAGATTTGCTCCTGTTACGTTCTAGGCGAGCTTCCCTCTGTCAACAGAAAACCCAATTATGTAATGCAGAAGAAGGGAGAAACAAGCACATTAATTTGGAGACATGATATGACTGTACACATACATACATGCACATAAAAGATGCAGGAACATAAAACCTTTTAAGTAATAGGGATTATAAAGCACCTCTTTTTTCTTGCATTCCTTGTAAACATCAAAATGCTCTTGACATTTACTCTTATCTGAACTAAACTCTTCCAGACCTGCCAAGTTGAGACTGAATTAAAGGCATCTTTATATAAGTTGCTTTGAGAAGACTCGCATAACTTACCGGACATTATAAACTGTAAAGCGATAAGCTAATTGCAAACGATTAAAAAAGAGGTTATTCTTATTTTCTGGCATAAATAAAGAAAATAAGCTCAGAATACAAAGGCATAAGCAGCCAAATTTTAATAACGAATAGAAGTTGAAAAAAAATCGAAAAGGCAATTATTGATATATGAGGAAAAGGATTCATCACTGCACCTAAAACTTGACACGCATTAAACACAAGGCTTGAGAAACCAGAGGTGGATGCGAATCAGTTCAAACAATGAATTCTGCCCTATGTGTATAGATATAGTTATCTGAAAATTTGAAACAAAAAAAGAGAGGAAAATGGAAAATAATACTGCTGAAGATAGAGAGGAAGAGATTACATTTAAGAGAGGCGGTGTATTGCGGATAGCACTGAGAATCTGAGATTCTGGCGGCACCTGGATACGGTGGCGTTGCTGCTTTGGAAGCCATTGGAACCGGTGCAGAGTTATTTGGCTTGCATTTCTGCTTTTCTCTTTAATTGAAAAAAACAAAACAGAGATGGATGGGTTGACCTGTCAAAAGGAGGATGTCGTTTGCAGGAAGAGGGGCGAGTCGTTTTGTAGTATACTCCAGAAGTAATTAGGTATTGGACACATAAATAGGTAATTTTTACGAGGACGCGCCTTATGGTCTTTCTAACTCTTTATGTTTGCGTCCATCTTGAATGCGCAAATCAAATTTAAGCTTATATCATGTATGAAAAATAAATGAATTTTGTTGGTGAAAAGGGGTCTGTCAGCCTTTGTATTATATTACTCCATTCTCATTTTTCCCTCTCTCACACCTCAAATTAAAGTCATCCCCTCATCATTTTTCCTTCCGGTTCCAAACAAACTTCACATATGGCTGCACCACCACCACCACCAGCTCCTACAACTAAGTTTATAAAATGCGTCACGGTTGGAGATGGCGCTGTTGGAAAGACATGTCTTCTCATCTCTTACACTACCAACACCTTCCCTTCTGTCTGTTTCTCTCTTTTCCTTCTCACTTTCCTTTTCATTCCCCCCTTTTCTTCTCTTATTTCTCCAGTTTTTGCTTCTCAGGATTACGTTCCTACTGTTTTTGATAACTTCAGTGCCAGTGTCATCCTTCATGGCAACGCTGTCAATCTAGGCCTCTGGGACACTGCAGGTACTCTCTCCATGCTTCTTCTTCTCCTCAATTTCTCTATACAATCTTTCCTTCTTTGCCTTTCATTTTCAATTTAGTTTGGATATCACAACACAAAGTCTTTACTTATTCCTTTCATCAAACTGATCGGCCTACCAGCTTTCCTCCATACGTTGAATCTGGGAAGCAAAAAGTTTCACTTTTTGACTGCTTTGCTTTAATTTCTTTCTTAATGTTTCGTCTGTTTACCGCAAAACATGCTCAAACACCTTTACCCTTTTGAAAAATATGGCTATCCTAACATGTAATCACCAATCATAATCTACACTTCCTTTTCAATTATATGGACACCTCATCCGTTATTATTTATTATACGAGCCACCATTGAACGAGCCCTTTATGCTCTGTCAAACTTGCTGCTAGAAAAGTGGAGGAATTTCCCTGTATTTCCTAAAAAGATCAAGTTGTAGTTGTGGAAAGTGTGTTTCGCGTTCAACTAAAGTATTATAATGTCATGAACATGATCTTGTGTGCTTTGATGTCATCATGATACCTCATTCTATATAACAATTAAACACACTCTGTTGGAGCTTTACTTTTGATCGTGAAGACTAATTAATTACAACCAAAGGAACCATAGTTCCTGTTGTAATCAATGATAATTCTTTAAGTTAAACTTTGAGTAATTGTCATGACGCCTCGAAATTGAAATGTGTAACATTTAAAGAGTTGGCATAACTGCTGCAGGTCAGGAGGATTACAACAGGTTGAGGCCTCTAAGCTATAGAGGAGCTGACGTTTTCATACTTGCTTTCTCGCTCATAAGTAGGCCTAGCTTTGAAAACGTCTCAAAAAAAGTAACCTTTTGTCGCTTTTCAATTTCTTGTTTTAATACCATATCTTTCCCCGTTTTCAACATCGTTTACAACCCTGCAGCGTTCTTTCTTTTTCTGGTGTTGGACGATATGTGTACGTAGTTTCTGATTCTTCTCTTTGTTGTGTTTCTTTTCTTTTGTGCCCCCTCTTTCTAATCGGAGAAGTGGGTCCCGGAGCTCAGACATTATGCCCCATCAGTACCCGTTATTCTTGTGGGGACTAAACTAGGTGATGCATTCTTTCCTCTTATTCAGCTATTGCTTCTGTGAATGGATACTGCCAGAAAATTACTTAGTACGGGATTATCATGGTCTTTTTATTGTTGACCCATAAGGTACTTGTGAGTTATGATTTTATTTCCTAATGCAACTTTTATCCCCTTTCCAGAACATATTTTATTCAGTTTTTTTTGTAGATGCTTGCAAATTCACTGAAATGATCTCGCACATGCATGCTTGGGCTTCAATAGGATTCCATAAATGTTGCGGAAGCGACAATTAATAAAAATATTTTCAAGAATATTTAGAAAATTATAATGCCAAAATAATACTAAGAAAATTCTCAGATCAGAATGGTGGGTCACACCGGACCACTTAAGTACCACCCTTTCTTAGACAGAATAATCTTAGTTATTTAAGCAAAATAACCAACTAAATATAGCAAAAAATAAAGCTATTAAATAGAACAAAAGAACATCAGAAATTAACGAGGTTCGGCCAATTAAGCCTACGTCCTCGAGACACTACCAATAATATTTCACTAAGAAGAAATATTACAAGAGAAGAAATAAGAGAAAACAAATAAATGACTTGTTTTTGGGATGATTATTTAGGAGGGGGAAGGGTCCTATTTATATTCCACAACCTTCCCCTCACTCTTCCCTTCTAAGCAATGTGGGATAAAATGAGCCATCCACCAAAGACCTACCAACATAACAAATCTCCACCTTGACGAATTTTTCAAATCTATTCAAAAAACGTTCTTCGCAGTGCCTCCAACTTGCACCCTAAGGTGTCAAATCAAATGTGCAGGATATTGATCAAGTCTAAACAATGTTTAAACTTGGCTTGTGTCACTACTTTGGTCAACATATCTGCAGGGTTCTCTGTAGTTCGAATCTTCTGGAGAAGTATCTCCTCCTCTTCGAGAATCTCCCGCACATGATGATAGCGAACATCAATATGCTTCGTTCTTACATGAAAGACTTGGTTCTGTGCTAAATGTATAACACTTTGACTGTCATAAAACACCTGAAGATGTTTTTGATCAACTCTCAATTCTTTTAGCAATCCATGAAGCCAAATTGCCTCCTTCACTGCCTCTGTAACTGTCATATACTCTGTCTCTGTTGTAGACAAAGCCACTGTTGACTGTAAAGTAGACTTCCAACTAACTGGCGCTTTAGCATAAGTGAACAAGTAACCAGTTGTAGAACGTCGCTTATCCAAATCACCTGCATAGTCAGAATCACAATATCCGACTACACATTTACCAAGTGATTCATCCTGTTCAAATACTAAACCAACATCCACAGTATCTTGGATATACCGTAGAATCCATTTCACAGCTTGCCAATGAGCCTTGCCAGGATCATGCATATATCTACTCACAACACTAACTGCCTGTGAAATATCCGGTCTTGTACACACCATTGCATACATCAAACTTTCAGTTGTGTTTGCATATGGAACTTTTGCCATGTATTCTCGTTCTTCATCCGTCTTTGGAGATAACTGGCTGCTAAGTTTCAAATGAGGAGCAAGCGGAGTACCTACAGATTTTGTATCTTTATTCATATCAAAACGTTGTAGTACTTTTTGCAAATACTGCTTCTGTGTCAGCCAAAGCTTGCTTCTCTGTCTATCCCTGTTTATCTCCATACCAAGAATCTTCTTAGCTTCTCCTAGATCCTTCATCTCAAACTCTTTACTCAACTGAGCCTTCAACTTATCAATCTCAACTTAGCTCCTTGATGCTATCAGCATATCATCAATGTACAAGAGTAGATAGATGTAGGACTCATCTTGAAGTCGATGCAAATATACACAATTATCATATTTGCTCCTGGTGTACTTCTGACCCATCATAAACTTGTCAAATCGTTTGTACCACTGCCTTGGTGATTGCTTCAATCCGTAGAATGATTTATTCAGCTTACAAACCCAATTCTCTCTTCTAGTAGCTTTAAATCCGTCTGGCTGAGTCATATAGATTTCCTCCTTCAAATTACCGTGTAGAAACGCGATCTTCACATCAAGTTGAGCTAGCTCCAAATTCAACTGTGCAACCAAGGCCAACAAAATTCTGATGGAGGAATGTTTAACAACTGGAGAAAACACCTCATTATAATCAACTCCCTCCTTCTGAGCATAGCCTTTAGCTACCAATCTTGCCTTGTAGCGTACATCATTCTTATCAGGAAATCCTTCTTTCTTTGTAAATACCCATTTACACCCAATAGCCTTCTTACCCTTCGTTAGTTGAGTCAACTTCCATGTCTCATTCTTCTGAAGAGATTGCATCTCTTCTTCCATTGCATCTTTCTATCTATCCTTTTCTGAATTTTGGACAGCTTCAGAAAAAGTAGATGGAACATTATCTATCACTGGAAGTGCATACGCCACCATATCAGTAAAACGAGTAGGTTTGTGAATTTCTCGTTTTGCCCTTCTAACAGCAATGGGCTCTGACTGCTGTGGAGGTTCTTGGGTTGAAACTTCCTCATAATCTGACTCTTCTTCTGTTACCGGAGAGTCACTAATTATTGCTTTTTCTGGACACACCACCATCTGTTCAAACTCCACATGCTTCTGTGTACACTCCACCTGCTCCTGTGTACTTTTGGTCTCTCCTTGTGTTACCTTATTTAATATAGCTGATTCATCAAAGGTAACATCCCTGCTGACGATGATCTCCTTTACCTCTAGACACCAAAGACGGTATCCCTTTACTCCAACATTAAAGCCCATGAACAAAGTTTTTTTTGCACGTGGATCCAACTTTGATTCCCTCACATGATAATATGCAATAGAACCAAAAATACGCAAAGAGTCATAATCTGTTGCAGGTTTTCCAGACCATACTTCCAATGGAGTCTTGCCACCTATTGCAGATGATGGCAAACGATTAATAAGATGTTGAGCGTATGACACAGCTTAAGCCCAGAACTTTTTGCCTAACCCAGCATTAGACAACATACAACGAACTTTCTCCACAATGGTCTTATTCATACGCTTTGACACCCCATTCTGCTGTGGTGTTTTTCTGACTGTGAAGTGTCGAACTATACCAAACTCTTGGCATACCTCCAGGAATGGATCACTCCTGTATTCTCCACCATTGTCTGTCCGGAGAACTTTGATATTCCTTCCCGTCTGATTTTCAACTTGAGCCTTCCATTTAAAGAAAACTCCTAGCACGTCATCCTTCTTCTTCATAATAAACACCCAAACTCTTCTGGAAAAATCATTGACAAAAGTGACAAAATAATGTCGACCTCCAAGAGATGGCGTTTTGGCAGGTCCCCAGACATCCGAGTGCACATAATCCAGAATTCTCTTGGTATTATGGATAGTTATGTCAAATTTCACTCTTTGTTGTTTTCCCATAACACAATGCTCACAAAAGTCTAATTTGCAAGCTCTCGCACCTTTCAATAATCCTTGCTTAGCAAGAGTCTGCAAGGATTTTTTCCCAGCATGTCCCTGACGCATATGCCATAACTTTGTTGCATTTGCATCCTTCTTGCTACTTGAAGTTGCTGCTGTCACTGTTCCAACAACTGTTATGCCTTGATAGAAATACAGATTATTCCTCACACCTTTCAGCATCACAAGTGCTCCCAAAGTTGCTTTAAGAATTTCATCTCGCATCATCACAACTAAACCTTTAGATTCTAAGGCTCTCAAAGAAATGAGATTCTTCTTCAACTTTGGCACATATCGAACATCCTTCAAGATTCTGATAGATCCATCATGATTCTGTAATTTGATTGAACAAATCTCAACTGTTTTACACGGATTATCATTGCCCATGTAAACGACCCCACCATCAATTTCTTCAAAATCAAAGAACCACTCCTTGATAGGACACATATGGTAGGTGCATCTAGAATCCAATATCCATTCATCTGAATGAGATGTTAAGGGAGATACTACAAATGAGAATTCTGACTCTGCATTACTCTTGCATTCTACTATATTTGCATCCTGCGGAGCCTTCCCTTTATTCTTCAACTTAGGACAGTCTTTCTTCCAATGTCCTTTCTCATGACAGAAAGTACATTCATCTTTAGCTGGTCTGAATTTTGATCTCCCTTTCTTTTCTCTCTTCCTATTTTGAACGCGACCTCTCACTGCCAATGCTTCTGCTGCTACTCCACCTGAGCTTTTCATCTTTTCTTTCCTTCGTTGCTCATAACTGTATAAAGCAGCAGTTACTTCATTGAAAGTTACTTCAGTCTTCCCATGAAGGAGAGTAGTTTCAAGAAACTCAAACTCTTCAGGAAGCGACCCCAACAACATCAAGGCCAAATCTTCATCTTTAAAAGTCACGTTCAAATTCAACAAATCAACTACCAGCTGATTAAAATTGGTAATATGATCATTTATCGTGATAACAGGAACATAGGTGAAACGAAACAGTCTTTTCTTCAGATGCAACTTGTTTTGACTGTTTTTCTTCAAGAATTTCTCCTCCAATGCCTTCCACAATTTACTTGCAGAAGTTTCTTTACAGAATGTATACTTCTGCTCTCTGGAAAGACATGATCGTATTGTACCACATGCCAATCGGTTGATGGTCTTCCATTCTTTATCATATCATCAACCCCTTCTGGTTTTTCTTCCTCAATGGCAATATCTAGACCTTGTTGAAAAAGAACATCTAGAAGTTCATTTTGCCACATGCCGAAATGACCTGTTCTGTTAAAATTTCCACTGCAATTCTCATATTTTCCATTCCAGCTCTTGCCAAGATGTAAGTGGTGGAAGATGTCGATGTAGTTGGTGTGGATACAATTTTTTCTTCTGTCATTTCTGCTACAGCTTCTATTTAATAGCCACCAATGCGGAATTTCAATTAGCCCAAGGAAACTTTTCTGATGTGGAAGATCAGACTAA